>CAUYPK010023947.1:0-57500 GCA_963574355.1 Loris lydekkerianus
AGCCCTCAGAATGGGAGAAGATATTTGCAGGTTATGTTTCCGACAAAGGTTTAATAACAAGAATCCACAGAGAACTCAAATGCATATGCAAGAAAAGAACAAGTGATCCCATTTCAGGCTGGGCAAGGGACTTGAAGAGAAACTTCTCTGAAGAAGACAGGCGCACGGCCTACAGACATATGAAAAAATGCTTATAATCTTTAATCATCAGAGAAATGCAAATCAAAACTTGTTTGAGATATTATCTAACTCCAGTAAGATTAGCCCATATCACAAAATCCCTAGACCAGAGATGTTGGCGTGGATGTGGAGAAAAGGGAACACTTCTACACTGCTGGTGGGAATGCAAATTAATACATTCCTTTTGGAAAGATGTTTGGAGAACACTTAGAGATCTAAAAATAGATCTGCCATTCAATCCTATATTTCCTCTACTAGGCATATACCCAGAAGACCAAAAATCACATCATAATAAAGATATTTGTACAAGAATGTTTATTGCAGCCCAATTCATAATTGCTAAGTCATGGAAAATGCCCAAGTGCCCATCGATCCACAAATGGATTAATAAATTGTGGTATATGTACACCATGGAATATTATGCAGCCTTAAAAAAAGATGGAGACTTTACCTCTTTCATGTTAACACGGCTGGACCTGGAACATATTCTTCTTAGTAAAGTATCTCAAGAATGGAAGAAAAAGTATCCAATGTACTCAGCCTTACTATGAAACTAATTTTTGGCTTTCACATGAAAGCTATAACCCAGTTACAACCAAGAATAGGGGGAAAGAGGAAGGGAGGGAAGGGAGGGGGGAGGGGGGTTGTGGGAGGGGGATTGGTGGGATTACACCTGCGGTGCATCTTACAAGGGTATATGTGAAACTTAGTAAATGTGGAATGTAAATGTCTTGGCATAGTAACTAAGAAAATGCCAGGAAGTCTATGTTACCATCGTGATGAAAATGTGTCAAACGGTCTATAAAACCAGTGCATGGTGCCCCATGATCACATTAATGTACACAGCTATGATTTAATAAATAAAATAAAAATTAAAAAATATATAATAATAAAATAAATCTGAATCAGGTAAAAAAAAAAAAAAGAAAGAAAGAAAAACCTATGGGGCTTCATCAAGCATATAAGCATATGCATAAAGGGAATTCCAGAAGAAAAGGAGCAAAAGAAAGGGCCAGGAAAAATATTTGAAAAAATAATGGTCAAATATTTCTCAAAATTGATGAAAAACATTAATCAACTCATCTGCCTTAGTCCATTTTATGTTCCCATAGCAGAATACTTGAAACTGGCTAATTTATAAAGAAAAGAGGTTTATTCAGCTCACAGTTCTACACAGTGAGAAAATTTGAGATTGGATAGCTACATCTGGCAGCTTCTGGTGAGAAACTCTTGTTTCTGTCAAAACATGACAGAAAAATGAAAGGGGAGCTGCCTGCAGCAAAAAGGGCAAAACAGGAAAGGCAACCTTGCTTGATAACAACCCATGTTCACAGGAACTAATGAATTCCTGTGAAAATTAACCCAGTTTCCTAAGAAAGACATTATCATATCAAACTAATCACCTCTTAAAGGCACCAACTCCCAGCATTGCATCATTGAAGGCCAAGCCTCAACATGAGTTTTGGTAGGGACAACCCATATTTAAACCACAGCAACACCCAAGGAAGCTCCAAGAATTAAAAGGGGGATAAATTAAAAGATACAAACCCAGATACATAATAGTCAGACTTTAAAAGACAAAAAGAGACTCTTGAAAGCAACAAGAGATAAATGCCTTATTATTAAACACACACAAAGGATCTTCAATGAAATTAACAGTTGTCTCTCAGAACCCACAGAGACAAGAAGGCAGTGGGAAAACATATTCTACGTGCTGAAAGAAAGACTCAATCAACAATTCTATACCCAGCAAAACTATCTTTCAAAAAGTAAGGCAAATCGAAAATATTCACAGATAAACATAAACAGAGAATTCCATTATGAACAGAACTATCCTACAAAACAAATGCTAAAGAGAGTCCTTCAGGCTGGAATATAAAAACCTAGAACTAACTTAATAACTACATGTTACTGCATCCAAATAAAGAAATAGGGAATAGGGTGGCACCTGTGGCTCAAATGAGTAGGGTGCTGGCCCCATATCCTGGAGGTGGTGGCAGGTTCAAACCCACCCCCAGCCAAAAAAAAAAAAAAAAAGAAAAGAAAAGAAAAGAAAAGAAAGAAAAAAAGGAAAAAGAAGGAAAAGAAAAGAAATAGGGAATACCCAGAAAAGGAAACTTCATAGGGAAATATAAAACTACATAGGTAAATATTTTATAATACATAGTTTTTTTGTTTTTTAATTTCAGGTTAATGTGACAGTACAAGCAACTAGGTTACAATGTTTACACGCATTAGGTAGAGTCTCTCTTGTAGTTGTGTCCCACCCACAAGAGGTGTGCCATATACCCCTTACATTGTGCCCATAAGTGGGAACACACCAATCTCCCATCCTCCTCCCAACATAAGTATTTTGAGTGTATAACTTCTCTTTTTTCCAGATGATTTTAAAAATTAACTGCATTAAATAATGACTATAAATAAATCAGAAGGAGTCATAGACCTAAATGTAAAGCCTAAAGCTACAAAACATCCAAAAGGAAATGCAGGAGAAAATTTTTGTAACTTTGGATCAAAGAATTTTAGATACAATACCAAACACATAATCCAATAATCATAATAATAATAATAAAGATAAATTGGGACTTTCAAAATTAAGAATTCTACTCTTTGAAGGATGCCATAGGGTATGAACAAACAAAAGGACAGTCTAAATTCTGCAAGAAAATATTCATAAATCACATATATGATAAAGATCATAGTAGATTCAGAATATGTAAAGAATTCTCAAAATTCAACAATAAGAAAACAACTCAAAAAATGGATAAAAGATTTGGAGTTTTGTCAGAGAAGATATGTGGGTGGTAAATAAACACATGAAAATAAGCTCAATATTAGCATACAAAAATAAGTAGTATTTCTATACATGAACAGCAAACTAGCTGAATTATCAAATTTCAAACTAAAATCACAATCAGATTCTACTACATACCTATTAGAAGGATTAAGATTAAAAAGATTGACAATAGCAAGTGTTGGTAAGGATGCAGAAGAATTGGAACTCTCCTACATTGATGATGAGGATATAAAATGCCACAATTTTAGGAGACTCTTTGGTGTTTTCTTAAAAAGTTAAACATACATCTCCCATATTACCTAGTCATTCCCCTCCTGTCCATTTGAAAATCTGTATACCAATGTTCATTGTACCTTGTTTTTAATAGTCAAGAACTGAAAATAGCCAAAAATCCATCAACATGCCAATAGATGAATAAATTATAATACTAATTAATGAAATAATAAGCTATTAATATAATATATGCAACAAGAAGAAATCTCAACATAATTATACTGAGTGAAAGAAGTCACTTTGCCCTTCCCCCCAAAAAAGAGTACATAAAATATAAACCCATTTACTTAAAATTCTAGAGAACACAAACCAATCTACAGTGATGGAAAATAGATTGGTGACTGCCTGGATAAGTGAATAAGGAGGAATGGGAAAGAGGGATTATAAAGGATCGAAAGAAACTTTAGGGAGCAACGAATATATTTATTAATTGTGACCATGGTTTCAGGAGTATATATGTATGTCAACACTTCAAATTGTACATTTTAAGTATGTATGGTTTATTGAATATCAGTTATGTCTCAATAAAGCTGTTAAAGAACCAGAACAAGATAAGGCTGTCCTCTTTTACCACTTTAATTCAACATAGAGCTGGACATTTTAGCCAGAGAAGTTAGGCAAGGGGATGAAATAAAGAGCATCCAAATTGGAAACGAGGATGTCAAATTGTCCCTGTTTTCAGATAATGTGATCTTATATGGAGAAAAATCTAATGACTCTACAAAAAAACTCTTAGAACTGATAGTTAGGCCAGATGCAGGGGCTCATGCCTGTAATCCTAGCACTCTGGAAGACTGAGGTGGGAGGATCACCTGAACTCATCAGTTCCAGATGAGCCTGCACTAGAGCGAGACTCCGTCTCTAAAAAAAGTTGGGTGTTGTGGCAGGTGCCTGTAGTCCCACCTACTTAAGAGGCTGAGGCAAGCAAATCACTTGAGCCCAAGAGTAAGAGTTCACTGTGAAGAATGATGCCAGGTCACTCTACTGGGGGCAACAAAGTGAGACTCTGTCTCAAGAAAAAAAAAAAAAAAAAACAAGAACTGATAGGTAATTCAGTAAAGTTGCAGGATTGCAAAATTAGCAAACAACAATAAGTAGTATTTCTATACATGAATAGCAAACTAGCGGAAAAGGAAATCAAGAAGGTTATCCCATTTATAATAGCTATTTTAAAAACCCTATATGAATAAATTTCACAAAGCAAGTGAAAAATCTCCACCCAATACTGAGGTACAAACCCAAAGGGAAAGACATCTCATGCTCATAGATAGGAAGGATTATTATTGTTAAAATGTCAATACTACCCAAAGCAATCTATAGATTCAATGCAATCCTCTCATCAAAACACCAAAAACATGCTTCATAGAAATAGAAATAAAATCCTAAAATTTGTAGGGAACCACAGAAGACCCTCAAAAGCCAAAGCAATCCTGCATAAAAAGAACAAAGCTGGAGGCATCCCACTAGCAAACCTCAAGATACATAACAAATCTGTAGTAACCAACACAACACAATTATGGCATTAAAAAAAGACATATCAACCAATGGAACAGAACAGAGAAGCCAGAAGTTAACCCACATATTTACAACCAATTGACTTTTGACAAAGAAGTCAAGAACATTCACTGGGGAAAGGAGAGTATCTTCAATAACTGGTTTTGGGGAAACTGCATATCCATATTTAAAAGAATGAAAGTAGACTACCACCTATCATCCTATACAAAAAAATACCAACTCAAAATGGATCAAAGATCTAAATGTTAAGATTCAAAAAGATAAAACTACTAGAAAGAAACAGAAAATGTCTCAGGACATGGCTTGGTCTGAGAAAAAAAATTATGAATAAGACTTCAAAAGCACAAGCAACAAAAACAAAAATAATGTTATTTTATCAAACTAAACTCTTTCTATACAGCAAATGAAAAATCCAGAGTGAAAAGACAACCTATACAATCGAAGCAAATATTTACAAACTACTCATCCGAGGGAAGATCCAGATCTAGAACGTACACGGAGCTCAAACATCTCAATAGCAAGAAAACAATTACAAAGAAAAAATACAAATAAAAATGATCAAGTGCAAAGTGATTTATAGTTTCAGTGCAATTCCCATCAAAATACCAACATCATTTTTCACAGAACTAAAAAAAAAAAAAAAAAAATCCTAAATCTGATATGAACAACAACAACAAAAATAACCCACACCCAAAGCAATCCTAAACAAATCTGAAGGTACCATACTAAGAGACTTTGAATTAAGGTATAAGGCTATAGTAACCAAAACAGCATGGTATTGGTATAAAGTAAACACACAGATCAATGGACTAGAATAGAGAACCCAGAAATAAAACCATATAGCTGCAACTGATTTTTGACAAAGCAAACAAAATACTGGGTAAAAAATCTAAATGTAAGACTGCCATAAAAATTCTAGAAGAAAACATAAGAAAAACTCTTCGGGTTGTCAGTATAGGAAAAGAATTTATGACTAAGACCCGCACAGCAAATACAGTAACAACAAAAACAAATAAATCAGACTTAATTACACTAAAGTTTCTGCACAACAAAGGGAAATAAGAGCAAACAGACAATCTATAGAATGGGAGAAAATGATTGCAAACTATACATCTGACAAATGAATAATATCCAGAATTTATAAAGAACTTAAACAAATCAGCCGGAGAAAACAACCCCAATTAAAAAGTAGACAAAAGAAATGAACAGATGTTTTTTTTCAAAAGATGCTATGCAAATGGCCAATGGTGAAAAAATGCTAAACATCATTATTTATCAGGGAAATGCAAAATAAAACCACAATAAGATACCATCTTACCCCTGTCAGAATGGCCATTATTAGTAAGACAAAAAACAACAGATGTTGGCACAGATACAGTGAAAAGGCAATGCTCATACATTGTTGATGGGAATGTAAATTAGTACAACCACTACAGAAAATAGTATGGAGATTCCTCAAAGAATTAAAAGTAGGCCTACAATCCTGCATACTACTGGGGATCTTCCAAAAGGAAAAGAAGTCATTATATCAAAAAGACCCTTGCACCAAAATGTTTCTCAAGATGTTTTTCAGAACACAGGTTACAAATGCAAAGATATGGAATCAAACTAAGCACTCATCAACTAATAAGCGGATAAAACAAAATACAATGTACATATATACACCATGAGTACTACTCAACTGTAAAAAGGAATAGAGTACCACCTTTTGCAGCAACTTGAATGGAAATGAAGACCATTATCATAAATGAAGTATCTCAGGAATAGAAAAACAAATACTACATGTTCTCACTTGTAAGTGAGAGCTAAACAGTGCATATATGGTCATAAGGTGGTATAATGAACATTGGAAAATAAGACCAGGAGGGTGGCAGGGGGAAGAGAGATAAAAAATTACTTAAAAGAGACAATTTGCTCTACTCTGGTGATGGGTACACTAAAAGCCCTGACTTTACAACTACATAATTCATCTGTGTAACAAAAAAACTTGTACCCCCTAAAACTATTGAAATAACAATAATGATAATAACAATAACAAATAGTCAAATAATCTGAACAGACATTTCTCAAAGGAAGACACACAAATGGACAATAAATATATGGGGAAAATGCTCAGCATCACTCATCATAGGGGAAATACCCATCAAAACCACAATGGGACATGAGGATGGGCTATTATCAAAAAGACAAAAAAAATAACAAATGTCGGCCAGGATACAGAGAAAAGGGAACTCTTACACACTGCTGGTGTGATGTAAACTAGTGCCACCACTAGGAAGAACAGTAGGGAGGTTCTTCAAAAAACTATAAGTAAAACTACTATATGATCTACCAATCCCAGTACTGGAATAGTGCCACCCTAACCTGCTATCTAAATAGCTCCCATTTCTCTTCCTTCATGTCAACTCAAAAGGTAACTTATCAGTGAGGCCTTTTCTGGCAATGCTATCAGAAATTTAACTTTCTGCTCATTACAATCCCAAAATTTTATACTCCCCTTTTCTGATTTTCTTTTCCTCCCTATATTCATCACCATGTGACATAATATGTACATATTTAATTATCTGAAATATTGGCTCTCTCCCCTTCAAGAATATAAACCCCACGCAAGCATATGTTTCTGTCTGGATTATTCACTGCTATATCCCCAGTACCCAGTACCTGGCCCAGAGAAAATGAAGAAATACAAAGAAAAATAAGACAAATTGTCTCTTGATGTTTTCTAGACATGGGTTCATAAAAACTATGAATAGCACCTCTTTCAAATGAAAGCAGAATCTCCTGTATCATTCTCTTTAGTCAGCAAGAAAGTGAAAAGAAGCCTGGGGTATAAACACTGGAGATCTAGATTTTAGTTCTTGCTCCAAACTGGTTGCATGACCTTGGTCGGTCTCTCTCTCTCTCTCTCTCTTTTTGAGACAGATTCCCACTATGTCGCCCTTGGTAGAGCGCCCCGGTGTTACAGCTCACAGCAACCTCCAACTCTTGGGCTCAACCAATTCTCTTACCTCAGCCTCCCAAGCAGCTGGGACTACAGGTACCTGCCACAATGCCCAGCTACTTTTTATTGCAGTTGTCATTGTTTTTTTTTTTTTTTTTTTTTCTAGCTGGCCCAGGCTGGGTTCAAATCTGCCACCCTTGATGTAACCACTATGCTAAGGGCGCCAAGCTATAACCTTGGCCTCTTAATGTTCCCCAGTCTGTTATGTGAGAGAATGAGGAATGAAAATGCTGAAAGCAACTACCAGCAGTACAGGTCCATGACCAGAAGGCTCTGTATCCTGGCATTAAACAGCAACAGGTAAGAAAATTGACTCTGTTAGGGAAGGTGCTTCATGTTTTCTAAGTAATAGATTTTCTTAGCAGATAAGAAGACAAGGAAATGCATAACTTACCAGCCTCCAGAGAAAAAATCAGTAGAGCTATGAAACAGACAAGTCCGAGTAACACTTTCATATTCTCCTGCGGAAATGAAGGAATAGAAGACAAAAATAAAAATGTTACTATTCTAGCAAATCTCTGCAACTAAACATATGTATGGACACCCCTCCTGTCCCCACCCTCAACCTCAAGTCAAAAAGATGAATTAATTTTTACACATCATTAATGCGATCATGTTTGGCTTCTGGTTAGAAAATACCAGGGCCACAGAATGGGGATGGAGATTTTTCACAGGATTAGGGACAAATTCAACAATTAACAATCAGAAAAACCTTCCATCACTTGTCTCAATTACATTTCCTGTCTTGCATTCTACTTAAATTTCCCCCAAATCTAGTCTACATCCAAAGTAGACTATTCACTAGCCCTAAGCCAGCTTCCCCTTGCTTGTGTGGATTTGTTCCTCAGATACACCCAAGCAAAGGACCTCGGATCCTGTATCCTGCTGCCAGTACCCAGGGCAGATGCCTTCCACCCTTCCAGGTCAGCTCAAAGGTCTTGCCTTCATTTTATAATGTGAAATACATCTACAATGTGAGATGATAGGCTATAGGTACATAGAAATGCACAAAAAAAACAACTGCAACAATATGCTAAATTTAGGTTGGTTCTTGTGATTTGGTGGGTTTCCCCTTGTCTGGGACTTTCTATGTTTTCTAAAATGAGCATTGGATGAGTCTAATCACAAAGGGAAAAAGAGAAAAAAGTCCACAACCCCTTTGAGTGGTTTAAAAGGCCATATCAACACAGATACTGGTCGGTGACAAGACTACATATTCAACTTACTAATTACAGAAGGCTTCCTCCCCATCCTTGGCAAGGGGAATAATCAAATTAGATATTTGCCCTATAAAGCAATTCTAGGAAGACAACATACCCATTGCTTTATCTACAAAGCACAGTCACTAAAATAGTATAGTTTTTAGGATAAAAGTAAATATGCAAACAAAATATTTTAACACAACACTCATTTACACCCTAAAAATGTGATCATTTGAATATTAAGTGGAAAATGTTGTATTTAAGAAGGTGTATTAAAAGGCATAAAGTGTTAGAATATCTTTCTAAAACAAATGCAGGAATGGGAAGATTTTCTAAGCATGCCAGACACACCCATCCACATTCTCTTCACTTCACCCCTAGTATCACTTTCTGATCCTTAAGCCTGGCTCATGCCTTGAAACCTACCTCAGAGTAGCACAACTGCATTCTTTAAATATCCTGTAATTCTGACCCTATTCCCGTATATAGGCCTTCTCTCAAATTAGTCTAGATTGCTAGTATTATTACCACATACACTTTTAAACTGTATTCAGATGATTAAATAAGATGGACAGCTCTGAAGCCTTGTAGCCAAGTGTATGAGCTCTGCTGTGCAAATGAGCTTTAAGTCTTTATCATGCAGAGAAAGAAAGGAAAGGGTTAAAATGTTTCCCACTCATCAGTTCCAGGCCAATCAGTTACTTGCATTAGTTCATTATCAACAAAATAAGGACATTACGAAATCAGCTGAACACTACCAGCTGCTAATTCATTTAGTTGCAAGATCTGGCTTGTCTGATCATTAAGGAGGAGAGAAGAAAAGAAAGCTCCCGAGACTGAATTTTACAGAGTGTGTGTCCCAGGATATAATCCCAAATTAATTCTGGACAAGCAATGTTTAATCATAGGTCCAAGGCTGGCAGGCTCAACTACAGGGTGATCTTGGACATGACTCTTCCCCAAGCCTCAGTTTCCCCACCTGAACAAGGTGGGCAAGGAGCCAGCTGATCTCAGATGCCATCCTGCTCTACCAGACTATAAAGGAAAGGGCTGCACCTCCTGGGTTCAGACTTACTCCTGCCCCAGAACTGTTCTGGAGAAAGACCAGGGAAGGGAGTGTCCCATCTCCTTAGTGGCCATTCTGAGTCTGTATCAGCCCCCCGTACTCTGGAGCAGAGGCCAGCACTGAGCCTCAGGATGGGCGTTGGGGTCACATGATCTATAGGAATGAGGACATCAAGAGGGAAAGTGGGAAAAGATGCACCTGAGACTGAAACACACACACTCCCAACCAAAGTCTGCACAACCCCATTGTGCCCACACATAATGCAGAAATTCTACAGGGCAGCCAGCCTGGACCAGCCTTCACAATGCCAGTAGCTGCCATCCAAACCAGGAAGTCCCTCAGCATAGATGACACAATGGATGAAAGCTCAGCCCCTATGCCTCGGCTCCTATTTGACAAAATGACAGCATTTGTCCCTGATGGTGCTAAGAGGGTGAAGGGGCTTAGCACACTGTCTGGCAAGTAGACACTCTCAAATGGCAGCTGTTATATAGAAACCATCCCATGTTCTGAAGACAAATATAAATTTTGGTAAAATGTCTTCAGTTATCCATTCATTTCTTCATTCACTCACTAACACATTCAATGATTATAAATTGAACATCTTCTACATTCCTGTCTGCACCCTTGGTCCTGGGAACAAAAATAGCAATAATGGTGCAGGGCCAGTGCACCTCAGCCACAGTGAGTTAAACTCTGCCATGGGAGCATCCCCAGGAAAAGCTATGCCCTGCCCAGGTCAGGACAGAAAACAGGGCCCTCACTAAGACTGGGGCAGGCAGCCTGAGAGGCTCCAGCCATGTCAAGTTCTGAAGCATAAGCCAAGAGGTGAGGCTGAGAAGTTTCACATGCTCACAACATGAAGAGGCTTGCTGAGGAGCTGGGACTGTAATTTGCAAGTGGCAGAGAATTGCTTAAAGATTTTAAGGCATAGGGTGGGGTGCTGGAGCTTCATTTTTTCCTGCAGATGTTTTGGCATCTGTGTGGAATAAAGAGACCAAGGGGAGGCAGGCAAGCAGGCTGCCTCTGAGGTCCACAGAGAGAGGCCGAGGGGTGGGTCAGCCAGCAGTGACCAACCGGCAGGAAGGAGCATGTCTGAGGACACCTGGGGGCAGAGGAGAGAAAGAGGACAGCCAGGGCCTGACTCACTAAGGTGGGGCCGGGGAAGGGCAGGCTCAGTTGGCACAGACAGTTCACAGGAGATGCTCAGAGCACTCCTGGGAGGAGGCCAGCAGTGTTCTCTCCAGCAGAAATCAAGGATTTGAGCTTGATGTAAAATCGGAATGAAATCGAAAGCAAGGCCTGGAACGTGCTGGAATGGGGGTGAGTTCAGATACTGCATGGGGACCTGCCATTTAGCAGGTCACAGCTATTTATGAGAAAAGGCTGGGGGCCCTGGGATGACCCTGCCCTGTTACCTTAGAGAAGGCCTTTCTTGTGCCACGTGGTCCTGCTTCTCAGGAGGGAGTCAGCATCATTGGGGGACGCATCTGCCTGGGAAGGAAGAGCACACGGTGACATCTGAGTGAAGAGGCCACAACCACTGACCACCGTGAGAATCTCAGGAGGCATCGGAAAGTGAGCCCAGGATTTAAAAAGTCTATGTTCCCAAGCCCTGTGGGACAGGACATTCTCAGAAAATCCAGTCACAGGGGTGAGGAAGACAAAGGGCTGGATAATCTCAAACTATTTTTGATTAAGCACATGTACCTGGAACCTTGCTGGACACAGGCATGCAGAAATGAATCACACCACTGCTGGGGGTGTGTGTGAAAATAGAGCTTGGGTTTTGCCAGAAAGAAAGGTACCAATTGCCAGAAAAATTGGGCAGGTCCCTTTCAAGAATATGCATCCTTATTCCTCCTGTAGGAAGCATGTCAATATACTGCACCCCAGATTGCACGATTTAAAATAACTTCAATAAATCAGACCTGGAGCGGCGCCTATGGCTCAAAGGGGTAGGGTGCCGGCCCCATATGCCAGAGGTGGTGGGTTCAAATGCAGCCCTGCCCAGAAACTGCAAAAACAAACAACAACAACAAAAAAAGATCAGACCTGTAAAGGACCTATTGTTATGTCCTTTAGATATTTCACCATTCATTCAGTTTTCTTTCAGTATTTTGGAGTCCAATTTTTTTCATGTCTGAACCATTTCCTTGGGCCTTTGAAAGCTTATAAGGCCTAACCATAAGGACGTTTAATGCCCACCAATAAAACAGTCTGACAAATTCAACATGCAACATGCAGCATTTTGCTTCCATTACACATACTAAATCCCATCTCATTATTCACTTTATTTTTTTTCCTTTTTTTTTTTTTCCCCTATCATTCACTTTTACCTTAGAGTACATAGTGTAACCATTATGTCACTTACCAATGGGTGGCCAAGGACTGACCCCACCAGGATTTTGTTGTTGCCTATTAGTTTATGCAGCGAAGTGCAGGTTCACCATTTATGACTTTTGTTATTAGACCCTCACCCATCCATCCGTGACACTTCACAGGGCAGCACCCTTGAATCAGCAGTTCTTGACACTTTTCTTATCAGCCATTGGTCTCTTTGCTGGAAAAAACAGTGTTCTATTTTTTTTTTTTTTTTTTTTTGTAAGTGTTTTTCATAGTGAAGTTGGTGAGCAATGTCTTAGTGTTTGGTGAAGATGAAAGTATGTATGAATGAAAATATATCTGCTAATTCTGTAAATCCATTTATGTGAAGCCGTGACTTATTTTTTTTCACAGACATGTCAAGAGGGCGTATAATTTGTCAGTAGCTGAGGTGGAGGAAGACCTGATAGTGTCAGATTTTTAAGGAAATGATGAAAACATTGTCACTGGTGTAGACAGTGAACAAGAGGAATGTATAGCGGTGGAAGGTGAAATTATTCTTTTTAAGGAAGAGGGTGAAGAGGAAGAAAAAGATGGTGACAATGGAGAAGAGGAAATGTAAACTATGGAACCCAAGAGAAGACGACCACGCTCAGCTGTACAAAGAGTGGCCGACGGCGCAGATGGCAGCACCATCGGAATATGGAACTCACAGCTGATAAAGGATCAGGGAGGAGACAATCGGCTAATATTATGGAGACTCAACCAGGGGTAGGATCAGTGATAGAACCCAAAAGTCCACTGGATGCTTTCCAACTATTTATTGATAATGAAGCTGTGGATGTGATTATCAAGTTTATAAACCAGAAACCACATCTAGTCCAAGAGTTATATAAAAGACTATTCATCCAAAATTCTGGCAATTTGTGAAAGAAGAAATATTAGGATTAATTGGAATTCTTCTAAATGGTGGTGTGTGCTAGCAACATAACGACGATTTCTGAGATTTTTTTTCAGTGAGGATTTTCTGGTTTGCCGTGCTGTTTTCAGAACACAGAAAATGACTCCTACCGAAGTGTCTGTGTTTTGATGTTGCTGCAACATATGAGGCTCCCAAACAGTGTGATGAGTTTGCTCCAGTTTGAGGGCTCTGGAATATGGTTACAAATAAGCTCTCACTCTATTTCAATCCTCGTGAATCTGTCACTGTTGATGAAGACTGGTGCCTCTCCATGGGCGCCGTGCCTTCAGACTTTACATGCCAACTATACCTGGGAAGTATGGGATTGCAGTGAATCTTTTGTGTGACTCTTCCTTAAACTATGTTTTGCAGGGCAGCCATATGCTAGGAAATCAGAGAACCAAGAAATTACAGAATTGGCTCTGAGATTGTAAAAAGACTGGTTCAGAACTGTCATTTTGATCAGTTTAGAAGAAATATTACCATAGACAGAAAATTTACCTACATCACCCTGGCTTTTGACCTGCTTCAAAAGAATGTAACTGCAATTAGTACTGTTGGCGGTGATAAAAGGTATTTTCCTCTAGAACTCAGGCCAGCACATGATGAAAAGTTCTCCCTCTGGAACAGAAAGATTTGCTTTCTCTCCCTATGTGACATTAGTAAGTTATGTTCCAAAGACAGGAAAGGTAGTTACAAGTGCTTTCCACACAGCATGATTATACAAAAGTGCCAGATAACAAGCCTGATGTAATCCATGTTTATAATATTTCTAAAGCAGGTGTTGACACACTTGATAAGTGCCTGAGAAAGTACTCCTGTCACCTTGATGTTAGCCCCTGACCATTTCCTTCAACAACACTGATATTGCAGTATACAATTCTGTACGTGATTTTATAGGAAACGAAGCCTCTGGTTGCAACTTCATTCAAAGAAACCATCAGGAAGAAAATACTTTTTGGAAAGATTTGGCACAACAGTTCTGTGAAGAAAACACAAGAAGGCATACCCAAAATGTGCACAGTCTCCACACAGAAAAATTCACGATGGCAATGAATCTCTGTGGACACAAGTACAATCAAAGACAAGGTGCGGTGACAAGAGGAAAGGTTCATACTGAACTGAAAGGAAGAGTTACAACACAAGCAGTAAAAAGGTTACCAAAAAAGGTCGCTGCTACCTTTGTCCCATGGGAGAGATGGGAGAATATGAAGGTAAGCAGTGAATGCAGCAAATACATCTGTCCCAGACACACATCCAAAATATAATTAGAAAACGCAGAGAATGTGATTAAAGTGTTGTTAGATATTCCTACAATGATATGTAAAATATATAGGTTTTCTCAAAATTATATTACTGACTGCCCCCCCCACACACACACTGGTATTCATCGGGCATTGAATTGGTGTTGGTATATGGTACCAGACACACAGGGGCTCGTCAAGACATATAAAAAAAAACAAACCCCACATCCTCCTCTTTCCAGCCCTGGGACAGTGCCCTTCCCAACCTCTTAGTGTGCCCCAGAAACAAATGCAGCTCACAGGGATTATATACAGAATGTCAGTCACAGGGAAATTAATGGAATGGGGGAGGGGAAGGAGGACCAGCAAGAGAGACAGATTTTTTTCAGATTGATATGAAGGTACATACGATCAGGTTACACAGTTGGCCTTGGTAAGGTTAAAGTCTGAATTCTCAACATGTCCTTTGTGCTGGGAGAACGGGGTGGCCACGTGTAAAAGACTCAAACTGGTCCTGCACCTCTCACCACTTACAAAACTTAACTCGTGGTGGATAAAAGATTTCAATCTAAGACCTGAAACTCTGAGGCATGGATTTATTTGGAAGGCCCTGGAAGGCTCTTGCACAGAAAGTGACTATCCAAACCCCTCCAACTACTTCACTTTCCCGCTTCTTTTTACCCTTTTAAAAACTTGTGTACTCACTGTGTCTACTTTTCATCCATTGCTCCTTTCAAATGACCTGCTCAAGCCACTGTGCCTCCTGGTTTCCCCAAGCCAAGAGCCCTCGGTCTCCACCACACTAGACATCTCTGCAGCACCTGACCAGCCCCATCCCCAAACCCTCCTGCCTGGCCCCTGTCCAGCTTGCTCTGTGTCCTTCAGGCTCCCCTCCTCCGGCCACTCTGCCACAAGGTGACCCTATGCATTTGCCAGGGCTATATTTCAATTCTTCCCTTTCAATCCTAGTGGCTTCTGGTACTACGAACCAGCTCTGAGCTGATTCTGATCAAAAGCTTCTCCCAGGGGCCCTGCAGGGACCCTCCTCCAAAGCCAGGTGCCATGCACCATGGAGGCTGCCCCTGGTGCAACTCACTAGGGGCCTCAGACTGCTGGCTCTGGGACCTGGACTCCAGCAGCAGAGGGCAGCTCGCCTGGTTGTGTCCTTCCCTTCCCAGGCCACCCCCCTCCTCCACCTCTGTGAGGAGGGCCCATCCTACAGGACCTGCATGTGTTAAGTAAGGGCTCAGTAAATACTCACAGAAGGAGGGAGGGAGAAACGGAGGAATGGAATCTACCCAACCAATCCACCATCTTTGTATCAGACACATGGTGACCAAAATCTAGCTGAGAATCAAGGAGGACAAGGATAGAATGTGGGTCCCAAGTGTGAATCCAAGAATAGGAATTCAAGGGGAACCATACCTGTTGTTGGAGATGGCTGGAAATTGTGTAGGAGATGGCAGATGGCTGTGGGGAGAGCTGGGGTGGGGACAGCCCCGAAGAGAAAGCGTGGGGAATAAGACTAGAGTTTGGGAACTATCGATGCCAGAATGAGCACTGGCTGTGTAAACAAAACCTCCCTTATTCAGAACCAATTTTTCCATGTCCCATGTGATTTTTAAAAATGGTTCATAGCAAAACTCAAAATAAACCTTTAAAAAAAATGCCAGCAACAACAAAAAGTCAGGGATGTATTCCACTGTGTTATTTTTCAGATTGAATTTTGCACATAAAATGATTACGGGAGGAAAAGGGAGCAACTCACCCTATAAATTAATAAGCCATCTTACCATCCCTCCTCCCCCCACCCCATTCTGCCTGGGTGCAATGATGCCTGCGTTACATTTGGCACTCCCGGCTGTGCATCCTCATGGGGGCAGCGATGCCTGTGCCCGGAAGTCAGCCAGAGCCTGGAGTGACCAGGCGCATTGGCAGGCCAACCCCACCTCCAGCAGCCATGTCCACCCACTGTAGCCACACATGGCTTTATATGACAATCCTATGAAAATACTAGCAATTGTGAATTGTGAATTCTGCAGAAACCCAGGAAGATAGAGTCGATGTCATATACTTAGTAGGTGATGTCTCCGTCTTCCTGAGTACGTGGAACGCACATACAAAGCTACTTGTTTATTAAAGATAAAAACCAAAATGCTTATTTAAAGCAATTTTCTAACTGAAAATTAAGGCAATTTTCTAACAGACCTAGAATGAGAAACTTCAACATGAACTAAATTGTGAATATAGAAGTAGCAATTAAATATAAGAATTAACAATACGCATATTGGCCCACAACAAAATCTCCCGTTCCAGAAAGGGCTGACTTCATCCAATGGTACCTTCCTGTCTTTTGACAGGAAATTCCATATCTAGAGTAAATATAGGAGAAATGACAGCTAGGGACGGACAGACAGACTGTCACCAGGACCCAGATGCTTTCCTCAAGGCCTAAGGACCAGTGTAGGGGGAGGAAGCATTTTTCCTACTTTGGAGACACATCATAACATTTTATTATTCTTGAGGAAATTCCCACAACTCTGTGAATGTGAGGAATTCCCCAACATTGTGAATGCTCCCTTCCAGGACCAGGTGCAGGCATGGTGGCACGCAAAAGATACACCCAAACAACTGTCAGAACATCCTGCAGGTCCATTTCTGGGGAAAGTAGTAGTAGAGGTGCCCAGCACTGGGGGAAGCTCATCCTGACACCTGGTGCTCAGGGTCCATCCAAACACAGGCTACACTGTCCCCACCCTGGGACCTGCGTGTAGCAGTCTCACCATGTGGCTTGTGCTGTGTCTAGCTATGTTCACCTCCAAGCCTCTCTCTGCAGCCTTCCCCAAAGCTGCTCTATCCCATATTGAAAAGGGACCAGAATGTGTAGGCAGGTAGACACCCCAGTCCACATATCCACGTCCATCACCTCCATACAGAGCTGGCCAGTCCCCAAAGCAGGCAGGCACATGAGCACACTACTAGCAGAGTCCAGAGGGATGAACCAGAAAAGAGACAGGGTGTTTGAGAAGGGAATTCCAGGGGTCTCTGGTACCTAAGGCATGGTAGGCACAGATTCCAAGTGTGCACATCCTCTGGGCCCTACACATCCTTGTCAAGCTGAGGAATGTGGCTGGCCAAGCTGCAGGGCAGAACCTTCGAAGGTACAGGGCCAGACCTCTGCAGAAACCCAGGAAGAGAGAGTCGATGTCATATACTTAGTAGGTGATATCTCCGTCTTCCAGGGGCCTGAAGTAGTCAAGCCTCAATATGAAACTTATAAGAAAATCCCACCTATGCTTTCTACATTTCCATCTCATATTTATACACTCTCCTCCCTTCCCATGGAGTGCCTCAGAGACACAAATACACCATCTTTTAATACAACCTCTCATCCCAATCATCTATCAACGCGTGCATATGTATCAATCTGATGCAATGGAGAAATTAGAGAATTAGGCTCCAATTCATTTGGCCATAACATAAAAGTAACTGTGGATGAGACCTTGGAAAAAGAAAGGGCTAAAGGAGGTTCTTTAGCTCATGAAACATCACACCTCCTGGGGTTCACCAGACTACAGGAACCAGAACCCAGAGACAGAATGGGCTGCGTGTCCTATCCTTTGTCCCCTTCCTGAATGCCCTGCCTTGAAATTTCTGGCCTCTCCTAGACCTCCAACATACCTCCTCCCTGGGCACATGCCAGAGGCTCCAAAGGACATGTCCAAGAGCTGAGTCTGAGAGACTATCCCTCTCAATCTGGCAAGAGCAGCTGTTTCTCAAGTTGGGATCTATGGGGAGAGTTTCAGAGAATGAGGCGTTCCAAACCAGAAATTCTACATTGTTTGCACTTCTGTAATTTTTTATTGTACTAAAATACACACATAGTGAAATACACAAACCTTAAGTGTACACAGTTCCATAAACTACGACAACTGTATGCACCAGGACTACTCCATCAGGACAGAGACCACTGCTGTCACCCTCCAAAGCTCCCTTGTGGCTTTTAGTAGTCACACAGCACCAACATTCTGATTTCTCTCCAGCCTCTACAATCCTTTGTCAAGAGCCTTCAGTGCACTCTAGGTGGCTAGCTTAGACTTCCTTTAGAGCCCACATTAGTACTAATGTGTGAGTACGCACCACAGCAGGTACGCACACAGAGCCACCAAAGCAGTGGCTCTCAAAGGGATAGGTGTGGCCCCCCAGGGAAGCATTTCAGAAATCAGGTGCACTTCGGGTGATGACTCCACATTCAGTCTTTAAGGCCAGGGATGCTACACAGCTGGGACAACACTAGGAAATTCTGCTTAGTAGACACTCATCTCTCATCCCTTGATCCATGTCAGCTCGAGGTATCCCAATTCACTAGGAAATTCTGCTTAGTAGACACTCATCCCTCATCCCTTGACCCCATGTCACCTCGAGGAAATGTACAGAAACATATGTATACTATTTGGAACCTAGCCCCCAAATCCAGTTCATATTTATGTAAAATACTATTATCATAATTTTCATACACATATAATTTTTTAGGAATGCAACTACTGTGAAAATTAAGAGAAAAATGGCCTTGGCCAAGAGTTGCCCATCCTTTAGTAGATTTGGATGGTGGCTCCAGGCTGCACTTGGAGCTGTCCCACCACAGCTACTCTGCAGCCAGTCTACAAAAACCACCGAGAAAAACCACCAAGCGACCTCTCCAGGGTCTAGTTCAGCTCAGCCCTAAACAGCTATACACCAAAACACATCATTTAAATACAAATTGCTTTTATCTCTTTTTTACATATAGTTATTATATTGATATTTTAAAATTACACTCTAGATAAGTTTTGTTATATTGTTTCAGACATATAAAGGGAGTGTTTAAGAATATTTGCATAAAGAGGGAAGTGTTAGGTTTTGATAAGATGGAAAATGACAGCATCTAACTTTTTATTTAACTCTTGGTCAGAAGTCACTGCCTGTATTTTCAGGGGTCCATAACATCTCAGGGGTCTATAAGATCTCACTAGATGTGCAGACCAGCATGGCTAGACTTCTCAGTTAGTACCCCAATATATGGTTACCAAACTGTATGGACAGATTGAGTCATTTCAAAAGACAGCCTAAAACTTGCTCTTCCCATCTGTTTTATGGGGACCTTCATGAGAACATCCCCACTTCTCTTTGTCCCAAGAATGTTTTTTCTCCTGAGAACTTTGCTTTCATCTTAAAGACACAGGTGAATGTGCTCTGCCTGCTTCCCTGCCCCCCACTGTGTTTGTGATGTCGATCTTCACTACATAGTAGAACCACCTGGGGGGGTTTAAAAATACCAGTGCCTGGCACACCCTCAGAGATGCTAGTTTGTTTGCTCTGTGTCCAGTCTCAGCATTCCTCAGAATGCCTCGGGCAATGCTAAGGTGCTGGCAGGGCTGGCACACTGGGCTCACCTAAGCATCTGCAGCCCTGCCTGGGCAACTTCACAAGCATTTAGGCCACCAAGGTCTACATCAGGCGTCCTCAAACTTTTTTAACAGGGGGCCAATTCACTGTTCCTCGGAACGTTGGAGGGCCGGACTATAGTTTAAAAAAAAAAACAAAAAACTGTGAACAAATTCCTATGCACACTGCACATATCTTTCTTTGAAGTAAAAAACAAAACGGGAACAAATACAATTCACACCGCTTCATGTGGCCCGCGGGCCGCAGTTTGAGGACGCCTGGTCTACATTTTATATGGTTCTAGACTCATTTTGACAGAGGAGAGAATAGCTGGTAACAGTGCAGACCCTCATCCTGCACTAGCCACCTACCTACCAAGGTGGAGGAGACCACAACACAAGCCAAGCACCCACTCATAGCAACAGATGGGTACCAGTGTGGGCCATGAAAGTGGTAATGTCATGGTGGATCTATTGTGTAGCACAAGCATGTGAGGATCTCCACACCTCCCCACTCCTATGCTAGGGTAGTTTCACCACAATTGATCAGCTTTGCACCTCTGATTCATGAGACACTCACACCACAACATCTTTGCCTACAGGTGGGCACCTGCCTCACACTGCTACGTCCCAGCCACAGGTTCCCCTCTGCCCTGGTTTATGTGCGTGGTGAAGCCACTCCTCGTATCTTAGCAGCTCTGCTTTTTTCCAGGGAAACCAGAGAGCTTCATCTGTGCCCATCATCTCCTCCACTTCATTGCAGATACTGAGTAGTGTCTGTTGGGCAGCAAGTGTGCCCACATCCTGCTCAAAGGGCCAGATTCCAAAGACAGACTGCCTTAGGAAGAGAGACTGTCAATGTCCTGTGACTTGAGAGGACAGAGAACTTCATTTGTTTTATTCATTGCTCTATCCCCACAGTACCTGGCACAGAGCGGACATTCAGTACACATTTGTTTAAGAAATATGTGAGCCTAATATTAAGCAGTGTTTCACCATTGGTGAAGAATTTACTCAAAAGTTGTTACATGTTTCAGACCTATACAGAAAATTACCATGCCACAATGTGACATACAGGGAGCACCAGAACCTGCTAGAAATGAGAGATGAGTGGGGCAGAGTTGGTCAGGATCAAACCTTGCCCTGCTAAGGTCAAGTGAGAATTCTCATCCAACATCTGTTCTTGGATGGCGTAGAGGCCACACGAGGGCGAACAGGGCCTGGCGATGCTTCACAGGCAACAGAGTGACAGCTAGTCAAAGGGGATTAAAAATAAATCAAGGCTCCACACACCCCTTTTGTGTAGCACAAAAGCCAATGCAGGATGTGAATACAGGATAATAAATGAAATACTGAATAGGATCTTAAATTACAAATTAGGAGCGAAATAATACCAATAACTGTTAGTAAACTGTGTGGGGAAAGGGCCAGAGATCATCCCCAACACCACTGCTGGCTTTCTGTAGCTCATCTAGAGCCCCAGAGCCCCCATTTTGTCTGTTCACCTACCAGAAGCTCAGCACTGAGCTAGGGTGACCCCAGATATCACATTGCAGTGACAGCCAGGGCTGAGAGTCCACCTTTTCTCTGTGACATCAGTGGCCCAAGGTCATGGTGTTCTTTGCCTCAATTCCTATGATGAGGAGTTAAAACCATAGAATGTGCCTATCTGAGGAGTTGCCCCCAGGAAACACTATGTAGGAATCACTTCTGAACACCCTCCTGAGCTTTCCTCCATGCGGCAAAGAGCCCCCATAGACAGGGACTGTTGGGAGCTATCAGGAAGGAAAGCAGAAGACACAGGGGTTTGGATCCAGAGGTGTAGCTCTCCTCCTGGGTGCCAGTCCTCCCAAGTTAGTCACCTGTCTAAGCCTGTGCTTCCTCTGCTGTAAAACTAGTGTGATGACAACACCGTCCTCTCAAGACTGCTGGAAGATAAAAGAGCAGTGCATGTTAAGAACCTTATAAACTGTAAAGGGCTGGCACACTTGTTAGAAATAACGAGTGTCTTCCCCCTACTTGCTGGTAGCTATACCGCTCAACATCATCCTTGATCAGAAGGGGCAACATGGCATCCTCCCAGCGAGATTGACTCTTTGAGCCTAACCCCTAAGACCAACAACACTCCTGAACCAGTTGAACTTGCCCGGATTAAAACGCCTGGAAACAATTCACACAGGGAAACGCATGCCTACCTAGAACCACCCTCCGGAATGACTGGCAGTTACCCCCAACAGATCTAAACAACCTTTACTACTGCTTCACACAGGAAACACACTTACACTGACTTAATCGCCATCACCTGATTACACAACAAACTGGCAACCAAGTGTAATTTAGGAAGGACGCTTACCGCGCACTGCAGAGCCGTCAGCCAGACCGCGAAAGTGTCAAAGCCACGGCGGGTCCTCCCACAGCCCATCCCGGGGACGCCTCTGCTCTCTCCTACCTGGACGAGCCCCGTGGCGCGTTAAGGGACCCGGCTCGGCCGGGAGCCCAGAGAGGAATGCTCCGGGGCGCGGACGCACGAAGATGGTCACATTCCTGCCGCTCCCCGGGGGCGCGCGGGGCAGGCCGGCGCCCCCACTGCCCGGCCCGGCCGCGCTCCGGCTCCTCCTGGCCGGCGCCGCGCGCTCCGAGTGGGCTCCGGGCGCCGGGAACGAGCTGCGCCCGCCCTCGCGGCCGGGATCTGCGGGGCGCGGCTCCGGCTGCAGCCCAGCCACCGCGGGGGCGGGCAGCGGGCGGAGACGGCTCGGAGGGGCCGGACGAGGGCGGCGGTAGGCCACTCCAGGAGTCGAGAGGGCTGGCCCGGTGCCCCCCTCTCTCCGCCCAGAGGAGCAGGAGAGGCTGGACAGCCCCCTCCGGACGCTGCCGGAGGTCCCGCCAGTTCCAGAGAACTGGAGGGCTGCCGGCGCCCCCAGACCGCGGCCCAGCTCCTCGAAGGACAGCGACGATGGACCCACCAAAATTAGTTGGGACAACTCACCTAGCCATGGCGACCTGCCTCTGTCACCCCACCGAGCTGGGTTGCGACCAGCAAATTGAGCTGGCGACCCGCAAGGCATCAAATCAAGAAGCAAACGCTAATCCTTTAGAGTCCAGAGTGGCCTCTGGAGCCAGGAGCGCCAGGCAGGCTCCTCTGTGGCGGTTTTGTGAACTTGGACTAGCCTTCTTTGTACCTCCCTTTCCTCTTCAGTGAAAAGGAAACAAAACAGCACCCATTTCACAGTTTGAGGACATTAAATAAACTAATACATATGAAATAGTGCCAGGCACAGAGCTGATACTGCGCAATCATGGTCTCCTGGGTTTCTTGTTATTGTTAGGCACCTAAATGAAAAATAGTTTACATGTGGAACAACCTTGACAGCAGACTTCACCTGGGGGTTAGCTTTTAAACGGAAACCCCCATACCACTAGCTCACTTTGCAAATGAGACTTCACATCCAGGGAAATGCAAAAAAGGCCAAGGTCATACAGCAAGCACCTGGCAAGGTCACACCTAGGACTCCACAGACGGAGAAGCTGCACACGGGTCTCCCAGCAGCCTGGGAGTTCCACACCTGCTCTTTCCTTCCACTGTGCATGGGACTGGAAGTCTTAACGGATGGTTGTCCAAGGAGAGATTAGTAAATGATGACTTTCCTTTTTCCAGGACACACCACCCCTTCCTGATATGTCCCTTCAGAAATCTAAGAATTGAGATGATTGGAGCTTCTGCTACCCCAGATAATTCTGAGATTGGGAAGCACTTAAAGGAATGAGCAACAATAACTTATCAGCCCTAAAAGCTACCTTGTGGCATGGCATGATGACAATTTCTCTTTTTTTTTTTTTTTCCAGAAGTTTGAATGGTTCCTTTTTCTCAGAAGAGCAGGCTTAAATCTGAGGCCAGTGATTCAGAATTATGAAAATTCATCAACTGTCCCATCTTCCAGTGTTCCTTACAGAGCAGCGGTGTCCACAGCCTTGATTCCACTCAGAGTCGCAACAACCCCACGTTCAAATCGGACATGTCAGATCTGTGGGGCTGAGGCCCAAACATACTTCATGTTTTGAAAGCTCCCAGGTGATTCCAATGTGTAGCCAGGGCTGTGGACAACTGTTCCTCGAAGCTCCCACAGCAACACCAGTCCTCTGAATCCTCCACAAAAAGCCACTTCAACACTGTGTCCAAGCGGCAGTTAGTGACAGCTCCAGCAGGTGAGCCTAACTTGGTGCGGTAGAGCCAGCCTGGGAGCATTATGACGATGACCATAAACTTGTCCTGCCATGTATGTAATTAAAGTTTTTAAAAAGTGAAATTGATTTTTGTAATCACGTAGATATAGCCACTGTTTTATCTGGGACCTTGAAGTCACTTCCTTTCTTAGCCACGCCGACCACTTTTACTGACTCTCCCCTTTCCTTTATTTCCTTTCCTTGGCCAACTTGTGTATCTACCCGCCTCGCCTCCGCCCCCCCTCCCCCCTTGGAGACTCCATCAGGTGGAGACGTCATCCCTGTATGCTCTCTCCTCTGGCCTCAGCACCACACCAATGCTCTGAGCGCATCCATATGCTTCAGCATAAGGCACATCACGGACACTGGATGTTGTTCAGGATTAATGATCCTATGCAGATCCCAGACAGAAGCTTACCAGGAAGAGAAATAGGACCGTTAGCATCTGGAGTATCTCCCTCCAACCTCAGAAGTGTTTATCATCCACAAGACTTAGCTCTTTGTTATCCACCGCCAGGCCACATTCCTTATGGGTGACCTTGTCGCCTGAAGATTTCCAATCTGTCATCCACCTGTTAAGCCAATCAGTTCCTGTGATGCTCTTTTGGAAGTCTCTAATAATGCACATGAAACAAAACCCATTGATCAATATGGTGTGAGCTTATGCTTGAAAAATAAAACATTTCCAGGCAGTGCCCGTGGCTGAGTGGGTAGGGCACCAGCCCTATATACCGAGGGTGACGGGTTCAAACACAACTCCTGCCAAAGAACAACAACAACAACAAAAAAAAAAAATAGCTGGGCATTGTGAGGGGTACCTATAGTCCCAGCTACTGTGAGGCTAAGGCAAGAGAATCTCCTAAGCTCAGGAGTTGGAGGTTGCTGTGAGCTGTGTGATGCCACAGCCCTCTATCAAGGGCAATAAAGTGAGACTCAGTCTTTACAAAAACATTTAGGGAAAAAAAAAAAAAAAAAAAAAAAACCATTTCCCATGGCCCAGGTGGCAGGACAACATTTTGAAAGATTGCCCATTATAAACATTAACACTAGGCTTGAAAAGAGGATTTTATGCTTGTGCCCTTGAACCCTTATTGAAGAACCTAGGCCATATATTTTGTATCATAAATCATTGAGTACAGAAGAATGTATGGTGATGTAAAGCTATGTGTTCCCAGTCACAGAAGCAGAATGGACCAGCAGGTGCAAAGGGGAGAAGTAGAAAGAGGTATCTGACATTTACTGAATCCTGAAAATGTTTCTAAGAGGTGGCCCAAGTCCCCATACTCTAGCACTACCAGAGAAACACTAGCTTCCTCCTGAGGGTGGAAATTGATAGAGAATCCTGGAAGTGAGAAACTTCACTTAACTTCCCATCGTATGCCCCAGGATACCACCAGGGTCATAACAAAGCCTGGTATGCAGCTTAGCCTGAGACACAGTGCAGCCCTGGCATGAGAACTGTCTAAGCCTCAGGACAGGCTGATTCATAAAGTCTAGCGCACGAGGTGCACTTATATGAGTTCAGGTAAAGAAGTCTCCAATCCCTGAATGACAGCTGTGATGAGGCTGAGAGAACCAACACCTGTAAGAGCCCTTGGACTCGCGGTTGGCAGGATGAACCTGATCTCAGCTGAAGTCTGTAAGAATAGAGGATGATCTATGGACCAGAGCCCCTCTTGGACACCAGAACAACTCTTCATCATTTCCATCCCCGTCACTCCCACCACCCCTAAAGAAGTCCAATGACTCTCTAGAGCAAATAAAAGCAGAGTTTGGAGGGCAAAGAATTCTGACTAGATGGCGCCATTGCCCCCAAGAAGACTCAGTCTTAAGCCGGTAGAGAAAAAACGAATTTAAATTAGTGAGATTTTTTTCTGTCATCAGATGAAAATGGGAAACTGGCAAGTGAAGTTCATTGTAATTGTAGAGAAATGAAGAAAATGACATTTTTGCACACAGGACCTCTGTGATCTTAATTTGGCATACCTATTTTTGTTCTTCATGCTGCTGCCAGTAATCTCTCATAGAACCGTAACGTAGACCTGAAACCACTGTCCTAGATGGACTTCCTTCTATGGCTGGGTTGTTGGCTGCTCTCACACACATTTTCCACCTACTGACCTCCAAATAACCACTCTCCTATTTACGTCTTTCACCTCCTTCCTTCTCTACAGCTCTTCACTTTCAGTTGGCTCCACCTTCCCCATCATCTTTCTACTCAATTTCCTCTGGTTTTGCAAGACCTTTACCAGGAAGAAAGCTACATGTGAACTGGAGATAAGAGGTGGTGAGAAAATGTAACATAGACCCTAAGACAGTCACAGGCAATGAACCATTCCTTAATCTTTATTACAGGAGGAAGAAAAGAGGGACGTGATGGACAGATGGGCCAACTTTTTGTTCTATTTGCAGCTTGACTCTTGCTCAATGAAGGTAAATGACCGAAAGTGCTTTTTGTACCTGGCTTTTCCCAGAAATAGCACAGCAAGCTCCAGAGGCTGATAGAATTGATAACTTCCAGGCACTGCTTGCACCTAACACAACCAGATTGGTGGCCTCTGTCTTCTCTTATGCTGGCTGGCTTCTGTTTAATGGCCCCTTTAATGTGTGAAACTTAAAGCATCAAGAATTACACTATCATCGTCTCAAAGGCAGCCCATCCCAGCTTCTTCACATCATCCAAGAAGTGCCTATTGGAACCTCTGTGCTCCTCCATATGCCAGACATATAACAAGAGTGAAGCCCAAATCTTGATTTAAATGAAATACTCTTTCCCTCATAATTCTCCATGATCCAACCATTCTTTGGTTCTCTGAAAGTCTCTGCAAGTCTCTAGACTTTCATGTTGGAGACATTCAACCCTTTAACCCTTTCTGAATGTAACTGACCATTTATTTTCTCTAAGTAATTTTCTTTTAATATGATCATTGTAGTAAACTAAAGATGGCTGACAGTTCTTTGATCTTTATCTAATTTAGAGGATGAAGTCTAATTTCCCTCCCCTTTAATCTGGGCTGGCTTCAGTGACCTGCTGTGCTGATTTCAAACAATAGAATGTGGTAGAATTGACTTCCTGGGACTTATGGGCTCAATCATAAAAAATCTTTGATATTCTTCCTGGGACTCTTGGAACACTCACTCCTGGATTCCAGAGATGCCAGATAAGAAGCATTACCGTCCTGAGACCGCCTTACTGTTAGAAAGCCAAGCCACAGGAGAGCCACACATAGGCACCCCAGTCCATGGCCCCAGCTGTCAGCCAGAGTCAACTCCAGCCATAGAAATGCACCATATTGAATGTCAGGCCAGTCAACTCTGCTCAATGGCTATCTGACTACATCCACAAGAGAGGCCCCACCTGAGAACCACCTAGCATTTCCCCATCAACCCACAAAATCTTAGGTGATAATAATACATTGTTGTTTTAAGTCACAGAGTTTTAGGGTAGGCTGTAGCACAATAATAGATCATTAAAACGATGGCTTACTCAAGATGTGTCATGTTTCTCCTTGCCTTATCTTGCACCATATAAAGCAGCCTAGCATGCAAGGTATCTCAGAATTAAAATAACACGTAACCTCCCTGCTCCAGTATTACCTCTGACCACTGATTCAGAGGGCTTCCTTAAGTTATTATTAAGACAGTCTTACCAGAAAACAAAGGAAAAATGAGAGCTGCAAATAGGTTTAGGTTTGGCTATACTATTTTGAGTATAAGAAGTGGCTAAAACTATGTGCTTTGAAGTAAATGCTAACTGCTGGGGTGACCGGGTTTCTAGGGTTGTTATTCAGTGATTTTCTAGAAATAGTGCAACGCATGAGAATTGTCTCCACCATCCTAGGTACTTGGAGGAGTGACAAGCAGGCTACTACTTCTATTAACAGTATAAGAGAAAGGAAAAAAAAAAAAAACAGTATAAGAGGAAAAATATGGTCAGACTCAGGAGTACCATATTTGTCCAATCATTTCTCTAATGTCCAAAGGTTATGTAAACACCCAACTAATTCTCCTGTTTTCTTCAGAACAGTTTGACAATAGCTCAATAGCAAGTGCACTGCTGTCCAACACTAATGATTGTTATCCAGGACTTTCCCAAAAGAGAATGGGGGAGGTGGCAAAGGTTTCTTCCTTGGGGCCAAAGGTTGGGAGAAGATGCTATAGTACCACTGATTCCTTCTCTACCTTTTTCACTCTCATAAGTAAACCACAGTTTTAAAAACCTGCATGACAAGTGCTGAACTGTTCCCACTCTGGGATAGTTAGACCTGTTGATGAGCTTAGAATATGATCTAGAAGATAAGCTCAGACTGTCCTTGGCGGAAGCCAAAGCCACTGGGATTTGAGGCCTCCTGAAAGTAACAGCAGTAGAAACATGTGATCTCAATTCACCAGAAATGGCATAAAAGACAGTACCCAGACTGGACCACGCTTTGAGCAGATGGCCCTCTGAGTACGATTTAGGCATGGTTCTCAGTGAGATGGTGACAAGGATTCCATCTCTTGTTCCTCTAGATTTCTGCTATGTTACACATGTGACCTCTAGAAACATGTGGCTATTTAAATTATTTAAAATTTAGTTCCTTCATAGCACTAGCCACATTTCAAGACCTCAATACCCACATACCACTAGTGGCTACCATATAGGGCAGAACAGACACAGGACATTCCATCACTACAAAATATTCTGTTGGATACTGCAGCTTAAAGTCTAGGCAATCGGGAACTCTGGAACAAAGGTCCTTTTCTAGAAAGCTAGTCTTCATCCAAAATGGACAGTCTGCTTGTTTGAAATCTATGCTGTACAAGAATCTTCCTTTCAGTTTTCCTCTCTCCTTTGGATCAACCAGGTGATCATTTAGTCTGTTTTTCACTGCTCAGCTGAATCCTATTTGATCCTTTGTTCCCACTATATTTCAGGTTCTCGATTTGTATATTTTTGAGATTACTTTACATTGTAATTTGTCCAGTAAAAAAATAAATGTTAGATCTTCAGAGATAGGAACCCACGTATTCTTCAAGGTTGGGGAATCTCTCCACCATCTTAAACATTCATATACAATCAGATTAATACCCAGAATGTCAGAAGTAGTTAACAAACTGGCTAAAAAGGTGGGTACTGAAAAGTTGTTTTTTTTTTTTTTATCATAGGTGTTACCCCAAAGTTCTGCTGTCCCACAGAGGCAGCACTGGTCCCCAGTCACAGCACTATCAAATCAACAATAGATTAATTATTTCCTTTTGATTTAAAAGACTTAGCACATAATTACATTAGCAAATGAAATTATAAAACCTCACTATCTTCTACAATTTGTCATTCCTTTGTGTTTATTCTCTAAAAAAAATATCATTTGTGGTGCTTTGCCCTCTCCCTTTCATATACTAACGATGTGCTTATCCAGTAACTGCAATTTCCCAACTAAATCTGGGCACAAAAAATAACGATGCAGAGAAATACTCTCTAAGAAAGAGAATGCCCACAGCGAAGAGGTATGCACCCACAACCTAGGTTTTCTGAGGGAGTGGAGAACAGGTTCCAGCATGTAAAAGTTTGGATCTGAAATAAAACCACAAGGTTACTAAGATGAGAGGGTTTTTTTCCCTATGTCTAGGAAAAGGAAAAAAAAAAAATCTCAGGAAACAAATGGCGATTAAGAAAGTTTTGAGGGCTTTTTCTGTTTTTTCTGTTGTGTGTGTGGAAGTAAAGACCCTGGAACAGACTGCACAAAAGAGCAGCTTAAGCCAGGGAGGGAAGGAGGCAAAGAACACCAATAAGAACAGCACCAGGCACGCTGTGGGCTTAGGGGCAGAAGAGTGTCTGCCATTATCTCCACCTCACATGCAGACCTTGCATATCTTTTGTCAGATTTATCCCTAAATTTTTCATATTATTGATGCTATTGTAAAGGATATTATTTGTTAAATTTTGATTCCTGAATGTTCATGATTAGTACATAAGTATATAACTGTTCTTGTGTATTATTTTCATCTTCTAGCCCACAAAACTCACTTATTATTATAGTCCTGGTAGCTTTTTTATAGATTCCATGTGAATTTCTACATAGACTATGATGTTGGCTGGAAATAAAGACCATTTCTTTTCCAATAAAGATGACTTTTGTTTCTTTTTCTTGACTTTTTTTGCACCAGCTAGATCCTTTAGTACAATCTTGAATGTAAGTGGGGAAAAGCTTTCATGAAGTATGATGTTAGCTGTAGGTATTTCACAGATTCCCCTATCAGGTTGAGGAAGTTTCCTTCTATTCCTAATTTTCTGAGAGTTTTAATCAGGAATAGAAGTTGGATTTTGTCAAATGCTTTTCATGCATGTATTAAGATTATCATATGGATTTTTTTTTCTTTTAGTTTTTCTTAATATGGTGAGTGACAATTACTGTTTAACCTAATGCTAAGTTAATCTTGCATTCTTGGACTAATGCCTACTTGATCATGATGCATTTGCTTTTATTTATTATTAGATTTGATTTACTAGTATTTTGTTTAGAATTTTTATATCTATGTTCATGAGAAATATTGCTTTGTACTTTTTTTCATGCATTTTATGGTTTCAGTATCTGGGTAATTTTAGCCTCACAGAGTTGGGAAGAACCCATGAGAAGCATGGAGAAGCATTTACTCGTCTTCAATTTTCTGCAACAGTTTGGGTAGGATTTATATTGTATCTCCCTTACATAGAATTCACCTCACCAGAGAAGTTATTTAGGCCCAGAGTTTTCTTTGTTGGAAGGTTTTTAACTACAAATTCAATTCTTTTCATAGATAAAAGGCTATTCAAGTCATCTATCTCTTCTTGAATGAAGAATGACATAGTAGTTATGTCCTTCCTTCAAAGAATTTTTCCATTTCACCTAAGTGTCGATATTTTATGTTTTATTTGGTTCTTAATATTCTCTTTATCCTTTTAGTATTTGTAGTGTAAGGTGGTGATATCACCTAATTTCTGTTGTGGATATTTCTGTCTTCTCACTTTTATCCCTGATCTACCCTGGCTAAAGGTTTATTAATTTTACCTACATTCTTACACAATCAGCTCTGACAGCATGAATGTTTTCCCTGTTTTATTTTTGATTCCTGTTTAGTTGATTTCTTCTTTGATCTTTATTATTTATTATCTTTTGCTTCTTTGGGGTATAATATTTTACTGTTTTTCTAAGTACCTAAGGTGAGGCTAATGTCATCAATTTGACAATTTTCTTCTTTTTTAAATAAGCAGTTAGTATTAAAAATTTCTTCATAAGTGATATTAGATCACTCTGTACCTAAGAACCTTACAATAATACAATTCCATTTCTCTTTGTCTGACTTTTGTGCTATTTTTTTCATGCATTTTACTTTTACATACACTATAAACCTCACACTTCCTTATTATTATGTTAGTTTAAACAGCCATTTTTTAAAGAAATTTAATACTCTGTCATTTCTGGTGCTCTTTATTCCTTTGGACAGATCCTAATCTCCACCTAGTGTCATTTCCCTGCTGTCCAAAAGATTCACTCTTATTTTTTGTCCTGCAGAAACGCTGGTGATAAATTTGGCTTTCATATGTTTGAAATGATTTTATTCTGCCTTTGTTTTTGAAATACATTGTCGCTGTATATAGAATTATTGGTGGACACGTTTTTAGTATATTAGAGATAATACTCTAAAAGCTTCCAACTTCCATTGTTTATGTGAAAAACTGAATAATCCTTGTCATCTTTCTTTGTAAGTGTATTTTTTCCCCTCAGGCTCCTTTTAAGATTTTTTCTTTATCATTGGTTTTAAACAATGTATGTGTAATCATGATGAAACCTGGTGTATATTTCTCCATGTTTCTTGGAACTCAATGAACTTACTTCAATCTGTAGGTTTATAATTTTCATACAATTTGGAAAGCTCTATTATTTCTTCAAATATTTTTTTCTTTGCCCTTTCCATTCTTTAGGAGACTTCAGTTATGCATGTATTTAGCTACTTGGAACTGTCCCACAGTTCAGTGATTCTCGGTTCTTTGTTTTCCTCTGTGTTTTATTTGATAGTTTCTATTGTTATGTCTTTGAATTTAATGATTTATTCTTTTATAGTATCTACTATTTTATTAATACCATCCATTACATTTTTCATCTCAGACATTGTAGTTTTCATCTTTAGATGTTAGATGCAGATGTGTTGTTATATCTTCTATTTCTCCACTTGCCTTTTTCAGCATAAGAAACACAGTTTGAAATGAAATAGAGTATCTGTTTCAATGTCCTTGTCTGCTAATTCTAATATCCGCATATGCTCTTGATTTGTTCTGATTGATTGTTCTCTTCATTATTTTCATCCTCCTTTGTATGCCTAATACTTTTTGGCTGGATGCTGAACATTGTGGATTTTAACTTATTTGATGCTAAACATTTTTGTGTTTGAGGATGTATTTGAGTTCTTAGAAACAGTTGAATTCTTTTGGGTCTTTGTTCTTAAGGCATGGTAGGCAGGATCACAATTAACATTGAGAGTAGGGCTCATTTTGACCCAGTACTGAAGCTTGATCTTTCCGAATTCTCTACCAAATTCCCACATATTATGAGATTTTCTACTTCCAGGAGGAGAAATCATTCCTGTTTTTTTTTTCACTATTTCATTTATTCGTTTAGAATGGCTCTCTTTCTGGTCTCTCTGAGCTTGGATAGTTTTCTCACATGAATGCACTGATGAGTACTCTGCTGAATTCCTAAGTGGGACCCTCTGAAGATCTCTGAAATTCTCTCTCTGTAGCTGTCTTCTTTCCTAATAACAGTGGCTTCCTGGTCTCTGTTGGCTTTCAGCTCTATCTCATCAAGTCATGCTGTGCCCTGGCCTGAATACTCTGTCATATCAGTAAGCAGGAACAATCACAGGGCTTACCACATTTATTTCCTGCCTCTCAGAGAGGAAACACTATCCTTCATTGGCTTATGTCCAGTATCTTAAAAACTCTGCTTTTATGTATTTTGTCTAGTTATTTAGCCAATTCTGGTGAGAAAGTAAATCCAGGGCTTATTGCTCAATCTTGTCTGGCAGCAGAATTCTGCTAACATAATTTCCAAAGTTTATTAGTGAAGATGCCTAAGATTCTTTACACGTGCCAAAAAATCTTTTCAACCTTGTTTGAAAACTTTTTTGAAATGCTTATAAGACATAACCCAGAATTAATAAATGTAGCCAAGACCCAGACTTTTGATGAAAGAGGTGAATTGTGAAGGATGTAAGGTAAAGAACATCCTGGCAATTGTCAGGTCTTAGAGGTAGACTGATAGATATGAGGCACCACAGCTCAGATGGGAAACCCTCCCAGGTTGTACCAGTGGGCATGGAAAGGAAGAATAGTTATAAGGAAAGGAAAGAAGAAAGGAGGCAGGTGGGGAGACAAAGAACCCAAGCTATTGTCTCCTGGGTTGCCAAACCCAAGAATTTTGAAAAAAGTCTCATTAGCAATTGTGATTGATTAAACACAGGCATTAGGAAGGGGAAGCTGAGAGGAAATTTTGAGAAAATTCAAAAACATTAGTAAAGAGAAAATGATATTCTATGCTAGTGGTTCTCAGAGGCCTCAAGGAGAGAGCCTTTCAAAGAGTTCTCAAGGTCAAAATTATTTTCACAGTAATTCAAAGATGGTACGTGTCTTTTTCATACACATCCAGTCATATGCATACAGTGGGATTTTCCAGTGGCTACATGAGGTGTAATATTTCAAAGATTAAATGTAGACGCAGATATGAAAATTCAACTGTCTTCTGTTGAGCTAAACATTAAAAAGATTTCCCAAACACTGTAAACAATTCAAAACTAAGCCACTCTTTTGGCTTTGTTTAAAAATATTATTTTTATAAAAGAATTTTTATAACACATAATTACCATATGGGTATTTTTAAATGGTCAGCAAAAATTTACTTTCTAAATTATTGGTTTTAATGTCTAATATGATTAATATCAATACCATGTAGACAATGCTCTTTAAAGTTCCCAGCAATTTTTAAGAATGTAAAGGAATCCTTAGCCCGAACGTTTGAGGACTTTTGTTGTATGAGAAGCTTTTGCAGCCGTGTAGAGACCACTGTGTAGTTCACAGAAGTGTATTCCTTGGAGCAAAGACAAGGGGCAGACTAAGGAAGGCAGAGGGTTGCCCTCAACACCAGCTACTTCACCTGTTGCCCAACTTCAAAATGGTATTTCACAGAACAGTAGCCCCTATAAGTGTCATCCATAAGGAACTGTCTTCTGTCATCACTGAGATTTTACCTGCTCTTTTAGGTAGCACAAATTTTACCCTAAATTCCCCCAAAAAGCACACAAAATCACCAGTGCTTTTCCAGTTTGCTTCACCACAGCTTTCTTAACTGTCCATGTGACTCATACTCGGTAATTAATCTTTTATGTGGGAATAAAAATGTCTAGGTGTCAAGCACCTATAAGATGCCTGACAGTGAGTTAGATGCTTAAACAGGACATCACAGTGAAGGCTGATAAGGCTGCGAATGGTGTTACTACCTTTGTTTTATAAATAGCAATGGACAGTCCAGAGAAGTTAAAGAACCTGTCCAAGACTACTCAGTGAGACAAATAACTGATTTGGGAGTCAACCCATTCTCCAAAGGTGATGGTCTTTCCCCTTCACACTGCTGCTTTTTACTGTTATGCACTGACCACTGTCATTATTTGATGCAATGTAAAAATCACCCTAAAATATGTAGGAGCTTGAGGTTTGCTTTGTAGAACTAAAGGAAGTATAGTATGACAGTTACAAGTATGAGCAATGGCGGCTGATGGCCCCAGATGTCCCCCAGCTCTGCCACGTGCTCCCTGTGCAGCATGGAGCAAGTTACTTCACTTCTCTGCTGTCTCAATTTCCTCAATAATAAAATAGTGTTTTTAATAATCTCCACATTATTGGGTTGTGGTGAGGACTGAATAAGTTAGAAAGCATTTAAACTTTGTTGGGTGCATAGTCAATAGTGGAGATGATCATTACTTGCTATACATTAGTTACATTTGGGTAGTTATATCCGCAGGTTCTTTGAACCTGTGAAATAGGTACAATACACTTCCCAATTATACCAGAAAATTAGAGATGATTAGGGTACTTGACAGTACTTTAGATTAATAATGCTATGCAAATAAACAACTATTACTGGAGCTTTATTAGTCATGACCTCATAGTGTGAGGTCATTTGGGAATAGGGAGTTTTCTGGTAAAGAGTGTATTTCTCACTATAAAAGTATACAGTAGTCACCACAGCAGATAAATTCCTCATTCTAAAAACCCAAACCACAATTAAAAATCATGGCATTTCTGCACAAACACTCAAGTCTAAAGTAAGCAAGTGTGAAATGCGTGGAATAACTTGATCTCTGTGTGAGAGGACAGCAAACTTGGTCAATATTGTGAAGAACTATCAGGAATTGGAATCTAAACAATTCCAATTGAGTATCTTAGTACTCAAAGATAATGACGGACTTAAACTAAAGGTCAGTTTGCAATATGAAGTTTCATAACACTCCCTACGTAAACTCGGAAATTTAATTATTACCATGCCAAAGTGGTTCTGTTTCTATTTTTTCATTGTTAAAAAGTTTTAACCAAACTTGAATCATTTCCTGTCTTGATAACTGCAAAATGTCTTTCGTTTTTCTTCTCCACCACTAAAGTCCTAATCACAATTTCCAAAGAAATTTCCCTCCCTCCCTCCCAAATCTTTAAATGCTGCACACACATGTGCTTGCACACACATACACATACTATCTTATTGAAAGTTCCTACTCGTGCTTGGCATGACACTTAGCATGTGTCACTATCTAACTTACTATATAATTAATATATAATAAACTATATATTACTTCTTGATCTTGCTTATTAACTGTCAATCCCCACTAGAATATAAGGTCCCTAAGGGTAGGACTTGGGTCTACTTTATTCACTTTTGTATTATTATTGTCTTGAATAAAGTCTGGCATGTGGCAGATGTATTTTATACATTTATTGAACAAATAAGTGGGTCGCTTACCTCTGCCCACTAAAAAAGTTCTTGTACTTTTCAGTCATCTCTATCTCTACCATTTAATAATATTTCATATTTTCTCATGCAACTCTTTTCACAACCAGTGAAAGTTCTCTCAGCTGTCTTTGTTTCCTCCTACCATGTACTGTCCATGTATATGCAGGGTCTAATTTTAGGATGACTTACCTGTCCTGGGTCCTTCTGAAGGTAAGTGGGGAACTGACTCAGCCAATGGGAACTCAAAGTCCTTGAGACCTAGAGCCAGGTATTTCTCACTTTTGACAAAGTGAGGGGCCTGAACGTGACAGAGAGCAAAGCTGAGAATGGAGGACGTTAAAATCCGGATCATGAATCAACCATCTCCAGGACTGCCATACCCCAGAGTCCTGGCTCCTTCTAGGATGACCAGTGGGCCTCTGGTTTAAAGGGCTTGAAAGAGAACTGGTACTATTGATGCAATTCACCGAAACAAATATTCTTCAAAGCCAGGCTGGACAGCCAAGGGCCCACGACCTGGTGAATCAGACAGTAGAATGGCTTGGATCACACGTGGCTGTGCAACAGGGTCTCCCAGCATTCTGAAACCTTACCAGAGCAGAATCTCAGCAGACAGTGCCCAAGAATCTGCATGATTAGAAAGCTACCAACTGCTCTTCCCACCAATACTTGGTAACCAATAAGCTTAGAGGATCCAGAAGGGCCTTTCTAATCCTGTGACTATGAGACAATACCTCTCCATGGTGTGAAACAGGTCCTAAGGGAGTTTTACATAGGGGTGGGGAGGCTATTTTCAATTATTTTTATTTGAGAGGGTACTTTATTTAGTAGACAGAAGTTGGGGCTACTGGATGTTCTGCAATGCCCATGACAGCAGAGCAAACAAATTGTTCCCTATCCTTAAAATACTTTCAAATATCCCACCAGATCTGAATGTAGGTCAAATCTGAGTCTAGGGCCTTTCTCTATTTGTCATATAAACAAAAAGTAATTTTTTTTGTATAGGTTTAATATGTACTGAAGTTTCCAGAAATGCAGCTGCCATATAAATTGAGGGGAAGTTTAACTTGATTTTTTCCTGCAAGTTTATAAAGGATTCTTCAACACGGAGGGAAAAGTCATATCGCCAATGGCAACATCACTCATGATATTTGGTTCTGCAATGGCCACATTACAGACTTCTCTGTATGCAGCTGCATCTGAGCTTCTTTGCTCTTCTAGTCTGGTCATGTCTACACATGCATATATGAAACAAATATGGCTTAATTTCTATATCTTCGTTACAGTTAGGGTAATATATCTAAAATTTTTAATATCAGACATAAGTAAGTTATCTTATCAATTAATTTCACATTAATATAGTAAAGGAAATATTACAAAATATTTATTAAGAAAATAGAGCACTAAAAGGTCTGTTGAAATTAGTAAACACTGATCTAAACCTTCCAATTCATCGCCCAAAGCAAAGCTGCTGCTTGTAGTTGAAGATGCTATTTCTTTGATTTGTCCTGATTGTCTACTTGTACACCCTTGGCTGCATAGCTCATTCTTCATACCTATTCAGCAGGAAGTCTTCTAGGGAGAATGATTTCAAATGTCCTTTCCTATTGTAACCCATGCAACATAAGACATGTGTTTTGTCACGGATGGGCCTCCAGGAGATTGTGTATTAAGGTCCCTCTTAGCTTTCCTCAGCTTTGCCTTTGAAGATCAGATAACAAAAGCTTTCTTACTAAATCTTGATTTTATTAATGCAAGCCCTGCTTTGAAATATTATACCCAAGACCACAAGAATGAGCTCCATCCAACCATGTCAGCTGACATCCTAAGCAGTAAGTACAACACAATGGGGCTGGAAGGGCTTAACATTCTGTGCTTCTTTCTCCCTTTTAAATACCCCGTTATTACCCTTGCCTGGCCTGTAAGCCACGGGGCATATCCTTCCTTCTAAGCACCCCTCTTGGAACACTCTCAACCCACACCAGAAACTCTTCACTTCCTCGGGAATCTGCTGCTCCAAGAAACAATAATGAGGTTATCAAAGTTATCAAGAGCTATGACCAAGAAGAACATGAGACATTGTACCAGACAAAATCCAAGCTCAGAATTATTCTTGAGGCAGAGGTGATGAAGGGAATTACAAGAGTAAATCCTCTACTGTGGTTGTTCCTACCAAGATGTTCTGCATAAAGAAGACAGCACTTGCTAAACAATCAGTGAGTAGCTGTGTAGAAGCTAAAGTAGAGCCTCCAAGAGGGCTTGCTAGCCATCAGCTGGGACATCCATGAGAGTGGCCACGTGCTATCTATACCACCCTTGCCTAACTTTTCCCTGCCTCGAGAATGGTGGAGGTAGAAGCATCTGAGTACCTTCTCTCTTCCCCTTTGCATTCCTTTCTCTTTTTCTCTTCCTTCTACCTGCCCTCTTCCTCACAATCTCTTCCAAGTCTCATACCTTGTTCTCTATCAGCTAAGAAAGACCCATAGGAGGCATGGTAGCCATATTTTCTTAGAATTCCATTGGTGTACATTATTTTAAATTGTAATGTTTTCTTGTTATAGAAAGTATTATGTTGATGTAATTCAGAATTATTTCCTCTAGCTCTCGCATTTACCATTAATATTTACAGTAAATTTTGCTTTGATTTACTCAAATTTGTTTTAAGCATGGAAATCTGGAAATGCCTCATTCCAGAAAAGTTTAAATGTATTTGTAAGAAAGCTCAGCTTGCTTCTCAAAGTGAACTTCATAATACTTTTCTATTAAGATATAAACACAGATTTACATATAATAAGGACAGCATCTATAGCAAAGTGTCTTTGGTTGATAAAACTTCAGCACTGTATTATCTCACCCCCTTGGAATCAATGCATGTTGGATTGGAATATAATGTGTCCCTAAGGAAACAGTGAATATGCTGCACACAATCTCTCACCATTTATATAGATGTTTTTGAGTTGTTGTCTATTCAAGTGATACCAACTCAACACACCTCTCTTTCTTAGGAAAGTAAGAAAGTTTCCTGTCCCCTCACCTCCAGTCTACAGGTGTGGGCTTATATAACACCTTTGGCCATGACTGATGGGGCCGAGAGTATTTACTAGACCCAAAGCTAGAGGATACCCATTCTCTCTTCCAAGAATTTTACATTGAAACTGAAATACACACAGCTAACTCCTATGTGCTGTAGATGGAGTAAAAACAAAGAAAATATTATTTAATTTTGAACTCTGTCTTCAAGATACAGAGTGGCTGTGCTTCCCCCACATACACCAGGGAAGCAAAGAAAGCCAGGATCAGAGACAAGAAATGACTAGCAACTTCTCTGGACTCTGACAGACAACCTCCCAGCCCTGCCCCAGCCCTTCTGGAGGCCCTACTGCATCCTTGCTCGGGATTCTTGGAGGCACCCCTGACTGTATACTGACAATAACTTTTTGCTTGAACAAAGCCATCCCACACTTGACTCTGGCACCTGCCACTGCCACCTCCTATGGCTTATAAAAACCAACTCCTAACTAACTAGTTCATGTTAATACATTGTTTTTAGATTCAGTTGTTATTGCAAGGTTTGCCACTTCTCTCTTTAACGTCCACTCATTCATTACTGTGTGTGCCTGTATTTGTGTGTGTGTGTGAGAGAGAGAGAGAGAGAGAGAGAGAGAGAGAACTGACACAAAAAAACTCTGACCTCAATATAGAAAGTCTTAAAAGAAAGGCATTGTTTGAGGTCAGATTGTTCTTGGACAGCACATCTGGTTAACCCCCCCCCCCCCCCCAGGGACCTGCAAGATGGCCCTTAGCCTACAGACTGATTTATCCCTAGGGCCTGGGTCTCAGACAGATGGACTGAGAAATTCAGCCTTCTCAGTGTCTCATGTCATGATGCTCTCAGGAGACAGATGTGTGGAATGAAATTCTGACTTGTTAGCTAAAAATAAAATCTATACGTGCCAAAAGGCCAAGCTATTCTTACTCACTGGCCAGCATGTTTTCTTCTTTCCAGAAGGCCAGGCCTCTGGGAGATGGACACATTTTTTTCTTTAGCTACATTTCAAGGTATAGAGTGGAAGCCAGTCCATTGCCTTACAATGGTCCAACCCCATTTGAATTGATTCAAAGTGATCTTGTGCTCTGAGATTCATATTTTTGAATATAAGAAACAAATGTATATTCTATCAGGGTTGAGTTTCCCTTTAGTTGTTTCTGGGTATCAGACACCCTCATGCCTCTGAAGAAAAGGCATCCTTCACCTTGAGGAGAGGAAGAAGAAGGCTAGAACACAGAAGGAGCTACTTTGCTTTGAATCACAGAAGAGAGCAAGACAATAGCCTGTGCAAAGATGTTATTGGTTGTAATAAGTGCCATTGGAAAGAAAAAATGCTGCCAAGTAAGGAGAACCTATCATCTATTGCAAGATGCTTCCTAATTACAGAGATGTTAAAATGGAGTGAAAAAAATGGGCCAGGCTTTGTTGAGAGAGAAAAGGGATATTTTGTGAACTCCCCAAACTGGGCTTTACATCTCAAGAGTCATGGAAGAAGACTGGACCCTTAAACCTAGAGTAAGCAGGGAGACCTTCCTACCACATGGCCAGAGAGAAGAGGCCACAGAGAGAGAAGAGAAAGCAAGAATTCAGCTCTTCTAGTCGAGTCTGGAAGGGGGTGAAGAAGCTGAGTGGTGGGTCTGGTGGCCTTGTCCCTCAGGAGTGGCCTGGGAGAGGCCATGCCCTCAGAGAAGGCAGTGCTTAGGGGGACCCTGCTCAGCAGGGCTGTGGGAGCTGCCTCAGCAGAGTGGTAGAAGCTGCCAAGGCTTTCCAGCCTTGTGAGGGGCTTGCTGGAAAGACCAGTGGCCTGGAAGAGGCCTGGAGAAGAACCAGGAGGCTGGAGCCTCCGGGCTTCACCTCGGCGGGCAATGGCAAAGCACATGGCTATCAGCACTGGGTGATTTGACGCCCCACACTCCTAGTGAGACCACAGTAGACACACCGTGGCCAGCGTGCAGCAAGGACCCAAAGACAGGGATGGCCATTGACTAAGCAGGATGAGACATCCCACCGGGGTCAGCTCCATGATGCCAGCCAGAGAGGGGATCCCTGCAGGATTCTAAATCAAAGCTGGGGTCTGAGAGGAGCAAGAGGGAGAAACTCTGAAACTATTTTTGCCAAGAGTTACTGAGATCGAACGTGAACTGGGAGAGAGAGAATTCACGGTAAGACCTGTATTGGGCTAAAAACCTTGACTCAGACCAAGGCTTTTATGTATTCTTACATTTAATCATTAAAGAAGTTTTACTGAGCACACATTACATTCTACATACCAGGCAGTTTTCTAGGTATCTGAGGTGTGTCTGGAAACACATCAGACAAAATATTTACCCTCGTGGAACTTACGGTTCTGCAAGGCGTGGATGGACAATGAAAGGCAAACATAATAAAGCAGGGAGTCATATATTAATAGTATGTGAAAAGGCGAACACAGAAGAAAATGTCTGCTGTAGGAAGCCTGAGCTTGAGAACAAAACTGTGTTTGGTTACACAATGTATTTTTCCCATCTGACCCCCTAACCTTTATGCCAGCATTGCCTCCCTCCGCGTACAGTAAAAATGAACCCAAAATAGGTCTTACGCAAAAGGAATTAACAACCCCCTCTGAGTTTACAATAAGCTTCGTGAGGTCTTTTCCTTTCCTGAATGTAACAAATGTACCTAATAATATATATGCCAAGCACTGGGCGCTTGCACATGATACATACACAACACTCACAAAACACACAATACACATTCATCCAACACACGCAACAGTCATACACAACATACAATATACACATGCTCAACACACAAAAAACCCACACACGCCACACACAAATTCACACCACATCCATGTAAACACTCACATGCTCACACGATACACATACTCACACAACACACACACCAAAGTCTTTATGTCGAAGTATTTTATTTTCTTTTTTACTGACCACTATACTAACTGGGAGGAAGTATTTTTATTTTAAAGACCACTGAGATCTTTATAGATCCTATAGGTCGATCAAGCCCAGTGAGCACTGAAGGTTAATTGTACTGAGGCAGTACCTTGGGGGGCAGGGGGCAGACCGAGCCATGTCAGAACAGCATCTTTTGTCCACTTGGGTTCCCAGAGAGGCCATCATAGAGTTCTGATAGGGGATTGATGACCAGGAGAATGATTCACAGAGAGTAGAATGGTGTTTGTCAGGGGAGGCAGAGAAGAAGGGAGGTACTGATCAAATAGACACATTTTCAGTCATGAGATAAGTAAGTTCCGAGGACCTACCACATAGTACGATGGCTAATGAATAACACCATATTGTATTCTGAATTTTGCTAAGAGAGTTAATGTTCACACCATATACACAAAAAAGGTAACTATGTGATGAATGTGTTAACTAAGTGCTTGATTGTGATAATCATTTCACAATGTGTGTTTATTTATCAAGTCCTCAACAAAGCTGAAAAATAAAATAATAAAAGAAAGAATACCTACTTATACACCCAAGAGCTCAAAGCCTGGACTTGTGTAATTTTCCAATAAGACCCTGTGCCCCTGCTGGGCTGAGAAAGCCATCAGCCTCCATGTGTTCCTTCCATCTTCCCCAAGGCATGGTGTGTAAATGAATGCTACCATTGCATTCTGAAATTGTGTCGTTAGAGACCAGTTCCAGAATCGATCCCATGCAGTTAAGTTTAAAACAATAGCCTACTGACCACACAATGTTTATTTTCTAATTGTCAGCAGACCAAGTGCAATTTGATTTTCAGAGTAAATATCCTAACTTCACAAGGGCGTACAATGTTTTGAGAGGGAAAACCTTCCATGAATAAAGAAATACTTTTGAAGTCCATTAAGGAGCTTATGTTTTAATTAAGTATGCTTCAGTTATTCAAAGAAAGGCACCACCTAACTTCAACATGAAGTTATACTTTTTACCATTATCCTCCCATAAATGTTTTCTTTGCACCTTATGGAATTGTATAATTATTTTGAGCAATCTAAAAACATATGCTACCTAGATAAAAACCAACAATTTTTCCCTTTTTATACTCACTCCACACACTTCTATTGTGTCACCCAATATTTAAAACCAAGATGTTAAAACTAAACTTTTCAATATTTTGATTTCACAAATTTGCCAGATGTGAGGAGCTGTTTCTTCCTCACCAAACAATTCTCTAACACCAGCTAGGTGTCTTACAACTCAATTCCATTTTGGTGTTAACTAGAGTTAACACAAACTTCAGGTTAAGGGCTCGGTCTTATAAGTGTAATACTCTAGTCACACTTAACTTTTGCAATTACTAGAGTTGTAAAATACAAGATAACTAATGTTACCAGATACCAGATATACTCGAGTATAAACCAAGTTTTTTCGGCACAAAATTTGTGCCAAGTTCGGGTTTTTCGGCACAAAAAATTCGGCTTATACTCGAGTATATACAGTATACTGAGAGTCTTATAATTTCAATAGTTTCTTCCTTTTGTTTAAAATGTGTATATATTTTTTTGTACCATGTGTGTATGTGTGTGTGTTTTCTGGATACCTTGCAAACACATTTTTTACCATGCCAGAGGACTGATTTTGATGAACACCTCCTAGGAGGTCACAGCTTTGGTACTCCAAGGTCGTAATAAATGAGGGCAACTCTTGAAACTTAAGTGCTCAGCAGACTAGGCAGAGTAAATGTTTTCTGCTCAGCAATGTTTCCACACATGCAAATACCGTTTCTGAGAAATCCTTATTACACATCCCTAGGAGGGCTGTACAGACTTGGATCACATTTAAGCAAGCAAAAAACTGCCTAAAATGCTCTGTGGAATAAGGTGAGATTCACTTAAATAAATAAGTAAGCAGAGAGCATGCCAGAAGACAGGATGGAAAGTCAAAATGTCTCTGAGTACAGAAATAACTGAAGGGAAATGCTAGCAGCTACTTAAGAATCAGAGAAGTTGGAAGCAATATTTGCGTGCATTTTATTCTGTAATATCATGAGACTGCTAAGCAACACACAGATGCCACAACCAGCACTAATCACCCAGGGTGACCCCCAACCCCACTCTGCCCCATTGAGTCTTTTTGGTCGCATTCCTCTCGTCTGGTCACCAAACAATTCTCTAACACCAGCTAGGTGTCTTGGGATGGTCGTTGGGATGACAACACCTACCTTTGTGGATGGTAAAATAGCCATCACGTGCTGACTACGGTGGTTGGCACTTAGTAGGTTCTTTGTATCATTATTTGGTCACCCTAGAAATAGGTGAAGGAGGTGTTAGAATTTCAGATGTATCATAAATAGTGTAAGAGTGTCTTCCTAATTCCTAATTGGACACGTGGATTCATGAGAACAGGTATATAAGTCTTAGATAATGTCGCCCAATATTTAAAACCAAGATGTCAAAACTAAACCTTTCAATATTTTGTTTTCCTTAGACATGCCTAAGATTCACATGTAATTAAGCATTACCTTTTAAAAGTAATATTCCCTCCCTAAGGGATTCTTTCAAACTCAATGGATTCTTTCAAACTCAAACACTGTATCACAGTGGAACTATGAACTAACATGAGAATAGTAAGAAGCAGAACTGAGAAACTATAGGCATGCAAATAGTTCCTAGGAAAATCTCTGCGGACCAAGAATAGTAAATTTGCTAAAACTGACATGATTTCCCACAATGGAAGGAGCAATGAGCCCCCAAGGGAGTTTTCAGGACAGTAGACGACTTCCCTAATATTGTTATTATTGTTCCTGTTGTCTATAACCTGGAACATTTCTGACATAGTGAAAACCACTCAATAAATACTTTTTGATCATTTAAAATCAGACAACACGATCTCAATCAGAGGGAAGTTGATCTCTCTCTACTCTCCTTTTGGGCTGAATCACCAGCAACACTAACCAACTTTCTCATGAATAAAATCCTCAGACTACACTGAACAGCAATTAGATGCAATCAAAGTAATCCGGAAAAGTCATTTGCAGAAAAGTCACCCATTTATGTCAAAATCTGACTGACCCTTAAATTTTATCTTTATATTTTGAAAAGAAAATAAAAAGTAGTTACCATATTTCCTTAAGAGTCAATGTGAGTATAAAATATTAATACTGTGCTAATACGCCAACCTCTTAGCAGGCACATTCTTTCTATCTTCCAGGTTTCACTGTTATTTCTTGCCCCATCAACATTATGCTGGGGGCAGAAAGAAAAGCTTTTAAACTTTTTTCTCAAGAACGTGGTTGAAAAGAGACAGAGAAAGTGTTAGAGAAAAGGAGAGATGACCAAGGCTGCTATGCAATGGGAGGTCTGTACCCTCCTGACCCAATTCATCTACCTTGCTCCACAAAACTGAGAATGCTGCAACTGTGCCATCTATGTGGGCTTCTTTTCCACCTTGATAAAACAGTGGGACACAAACAAAATTTTCTTGTAAACAATCTAGATCAGCCAGGTTAAGTCGTGCTGAGCAAGCCCCTATTTGTCCTTTGTTTCAAACTTAAATGTCAAACCTGCCAGGTAGGGAGTCCCCACTCCTCCCAAACAAAGCCCACAGCACTCAGTCTAGTGTCCAGGCCTCCCTTGACCTCTCCTGACCCCACCTGTTTAACAAGCTTCTTTCCTTGCCCTTGATGTACCAGCATCCGTGCATGTTCTCCTAACCTCCACTTCTGACTTGGCCTGTGCAGATTCAGGGTACAGTACCCAGAAAACCATCCTCCTCTTTGAGACCCATCCTAAATACGTCATCATTCCTCTCCAAGGGTGCTATGTGGTCTTCCCACTTCTCCAAACCAGGAGAAACTGGCAACTCTGTCCTCTCCTCCATGTCCCCATGCTGATGGCACTCAGCAACCCCCACTTCATACCACATGAGTTCTTCTCTTTCCTGCTGCTCAGTTAAGATCCTCAAAGGTAGGCTCTATCCCTGACTGACTACAGCCCGAACAGAGCAGATGTTGACATATTGACCAAATAAGCAGAAGTGGCTGCATTTTAACTACCTATTCCCACAGTGCCTTAAAAAGTTCAAAGCACATTGTTAGGCAGAGAGCTTTTGATAACTTCTGGTGAAAACGTTTTCAGGGAAAATGGACCTAACTTCCCCCCAGCAGGCAGGATTTGGCAGTCACTCTGTGCCCCCTTGGTCTAGCCAGCTTCTCGTGTACTTCGGTGAGTTGCCGAGTTGATGACTGTCTGCTTCCCGAGGCAGTGCTTCCCAGCCCACATTATACTAACTGCATAGAGTAGTCACCTGGGGAGTTTTAAAAACCCAAGCTGTATTCAGACCCATCACATCAGAGCCTCTGGGGGCAGGGTTCAGGCAGCAGTGTTTTCAAGGCTTCCCAGGTGGTTCCAATAGGCAGCCAAGATTGACAACCACTGGCCCATGTCCCGGAGAGGGATGCTATCCACTTGTCCTCTCTGTGTATAACTAAGTCAGTTCATTAAGGTAGCAGCACCCATTTTCAACACTGATCCAAGTAGACTGAGGCCAGGCTAAAAAAGAAGAGTTCACCTCTATGGACTTATTCCCACATACCAGGTTTCCCTAGACTAATTATTTATGGCTGGACATCAGTTCCAGACTAAAGAAAGTGTCTGCTTCTACCTCCAACCCCCAGTATTTATCATTTCTCTGTGAACCTAGTTTCTATACATGATGGCATATTACCTTACCAACGTAAAAAAAATTCAATGGGGGAGGGTGGCTTAGAATTGTAATCTTGCTTTTAAATAAATTGCAGAGTTTGAGGTTGATGATAAATATCCCAGCACGGTGAGTGATGCTGGGTGTAATTTCCCACATTATTACAATAGCAGAAATATGACTTCCCCCTTTCCCTGTGAGTCAGCTCAAGAACCGGCTGTGTTAATCTAGAGAAATGCTTAAACCTGGAGGGAAATTTATTCAAAGAAGTCATCTCGGCAAGTTCACATGAGATTGTTCAAAGCAACTGAGTTTCAGTACGCAATTGGTCACTGCTGACTATAATAATATATTTTCCCTCTAGGAAAGAAATCCTATGAATCTTTGCATATGGTTTTCAGATTCTTTAACAGACAGATACTATTTGTGAAAGCAGGTTTCTCCCCACCTCCTCCCTACTTCAAGCAGAATCTGTTTAACTATCCCAGAGAAACATCTAACAAGTTTCTATTGTACATGAATTTGTACAGATTGTTACTATACCCCATTTGTATTGATTTTGGCTTAAAAAAAAAAAATCAATAGACCATTCCAGAGGCTAAAAAACAATACTTCCATATGCTATCTTTTAAAAAACAAGATTACAAATATCCTGTGTTGGTCTATACCTCCGAGAGGTACATGGAGGAAGAGAGGCTGAACCACATACTTGATATGAATGGACTCAGAAAAACTTCAGTGCGCAGGTGTATATGATGACTTTAATGACATCTTATAAACAGCTATTCTGTAAACTGGTGATCTCATTATTATTTCAGCACAATGACACTTAAAGAGGTTTGGGAGTCAACAGATCCATGTTCAAACCCTGACTGATTTATTCACTATGACCTGAAGAAATTCACCTACTAGCCTCGATTTTCTTAGACCACAAAATGACAAAATGACAATAATAAAACCCATACAATGAGGACAGATAATGTCTGAAAAGCTTCCAGATTTTGCATGGAGGAGATGGATAACTACTGACTCGGGCTGGTCCTAGCATGGCCAGGTGAAGTGGGTACCTGGGCAGGGAGGTCAAGTGCTCTTTGAGCAGCCTCCAAGACTAGATAGCTACTAATTGGCCTAGACCAGAGCAAGAGAGATCAAGGCACCAAAAAATAAAATCATAGGCTATAAAAAGTCCACGGATAGTTGCTCCAGAATTTCCAGTAACATTCCACTCTGTCACTAACTGCAGGAATAGGTTTAGGGAAGCCACATCCATCTTTAGGGGACATAATCACAGCTTTGGAATGTGATGGTTCTGTGGCCCATGTTGGAATATAGCACAGGCAGAAATGAACGAGCAGCTCTAGTCATCAAATGCGACACGGTTTACTGTAGATAAGAAGAGCCTCCTTAAGGAGAGGTTCAGCATCTTTAGAAAAAAGACAGGGGTAACTTTTAAGCATGCTCACTTATAATAATTTCCCCTCAAATGATAAAAGAAGTCACACTTCCACAACAGACATCAACATGGCATCACCTAGTTCTATAATAATGTCTCATTCATTTGTTCATTGATTGGGAAAATATTTAGACATAAAAATTACTCAAGTCCTTACTGAAATTTTGGTTTTTAAAACTAGTCATACCACAGTCATGGACTGGTTGATCATAGTATCCTATCACGGGCTGCTATAAAAATTGCCATAAATCAGGTGGCTTAGACAGCACACAAATATTTCTCATAGCTCTGGAGGGTGGAAGTCCCACATAAAGATGCCAGCTGATCTGGAGTCTGGTGAGGGCCCATTCCCATTTCCTGGATTACAAATGGCTGACTTCTCATTGTATCTTTTTTTGTTCTTTTTTTGAGACAGAGTCTCACTTTATCACTGTCAGTAGAGTGCCATGGCGTCACAGCTCATAGCAACCTATAGCTCTTGGGTTTAGGCGATTCTCTTGCCTCAGCCTCCCAAGTAGCTGGGACTATAGGCTCACGCCACAATGACTGGCTATTTTTTGTTGTTGTTGCAGTTTGGCAGGGGCCAGGTTCAAACCTGCCACCCTCGGTATATGGGGCTGGCACCCTACTCACTGAGCCAAAGGCACCGCCTTCCTCATTGTATCTTCACACAGTGCAAAAAAGGCTTCCTCGTTCTCTGGCCTCTTCAAAAGGTGCTATAACATTTCATGAGAGAGCTTCCCTCACCTAGTAAATCATCTCCCAGAAGCCTCACCTCCTAATGCCAGTGGAGGGATTAGGCTTTCAACAAAAGAATTTGGGGGGGGACACAACATTCAGTCAATTGTACATCCATCTAGGAAAATCCAAACCTAAAAAGCTATGAATCTAAAATACTTATTTCAATTATAAGCACAGATAGGTTTCAAATTTCATAAATATTTTCTAGACTTTTCTATTGTAAATACTCCTTTTGCTGCCTCTTTTACCTGGCTCTATCAGATGACAAAATCCATTCCATGTTACAGCCGATTGGGGCACTTATGTCTGGGGTGAGCCCCCAGAATTCGCCTGTGCAATACCTTCTTCTCAGAAGCAAGCCCTGCCTCTGTTCCGGACCAGGAGGTAAAGCCCCTGAAGGGTTAGCTGACCTTGCAGTCTTCCCACTCCCTGCCCAGATGTTCCTGTGTCCACGAAAACCTGATCCCTGAGATGCCTCCCCACACTGCCCCAGCACACCACAAACACACACACACACTCACACATACAACCCTTACTCTGCCCTGATCGTGAATAAACATTTGTAATAATTTTGCCTTAACGATAGGCCCAAGTGTCTGATCAACAATATTTTGTCCAGGCACCCTCGTTCTTCACAAGGTGAAGTATCGCTGGACTTAGTGCCATCAGGAGCCAGTCCTGTACACACCCCTTCCCTGAGACACTCCTAAGAAAAGCCATTTCATAGTCCTGGACCCAAAGGGGCCAGCTTGAAAGATGACATCCAGTTGAGAGAGACCCTGTCCTGGGTGCCTTCCCCAGATGACAGGGCCGCAGACATTCTGCTGTGTGTGAAGCACAAAGAGCTGTAGCCTCAGAGTTGGGGGGGAGTGAGGGGACTCAGTTCCTTCATCTCTAAGGTTAGAAACACAGCCCCACCCACACCTAGAGGAAAGGGTGTAAGAGAAGCGCCATGTGCAGCTTTCCCCTGAGCGTCCAGCTCTGAAGGGCTCCCTAGCACCAGCAGGCCCCCGAGGCAAAGTCACCAGCGCCCACACTGGGAGGCCAGAGAGCTCCTGTGGAGCCCAGAGCAGGCGGGGCCTCTTCCCTGCCCCCTTTCCTCCCTTCTTTTTCATTGTTGATGTTGAATTCCGTCTTGCAGCTGGACTGGAAGCTGCTCCGAATTTTCTTTGTCTTGGTATTAATATTTCCCTGTCCACCCTTCTTCCTTTCACCATCCCCAGTCCCCAGCATAGGGCTGAGCTCAGAGTGCTCCCACTGTGGTAACTGTCAAAATGATCAGTCAAGTTGGTAACACACGAGATAATGAGTGAGAGAACCCTTTGCAAACGGAGTTATTTTCATGGGAGAGGTAGAACATATTTTTATAAAATGACCCCATGCCCATATCTAGGCAAAGTTTTTGTCGCTGGTTTCACCCTGAGAGAAGAACCAGGTAAGAGATGCAGAGTCCTGAGTACCAGCCCCATAGACAATGTCACCCCTGCTATGATTGCCTGTGGCAAACACAGCTAAGCCCAATAGGTGCCTGTGCACAAGAATCTGCCTCCCTGAAGTCATCCAGGAGAACTCCTGTCCACAAAGTAGGGATTTACAGACCTGGGCATCTCCTCCGCCCATGACTAACAATCGACCTGAAACTCATAATAACATCTCACTCCTCACCATGATCCCAAATGCCCAAGGTGCTGGCATCTCTCTGACCCCAGCTCGCCCCCCCTACTCCCTCCACCAGCCACAGAAAGGCCCCTCTCTGCCCCTCACACAGGGTTTACAGGCTCTGTGTGCTTGGCCCTCTGCCTGTCCAAAATCCTCCTCATGCCTCAGACCTCGTCCCTTCTGCTCGAGGAGTCCTGGTCACCAGGATGACGTGGACTCTGACTCCTTAGTCACTATCTGTCTCTTTCCTGGTGTGAATCATAAGGTATACTGATCCGTGCATCTGCCTGCCTATTTCGTGTGACCTGGCATCCCATGGCTAAACACACATCAAACCCTAAGAAAAAAAAATCCTAAATAAGTTGTGATCAAATATAGTTTTTCAAACCACTTGAATAGAGACCCAACCTCAGTGACTATGTGAAATAGGAAAATTTAGAAATCACACCGAGCTTACTACTTTCCCTTTTGAGACTGCCGAAGTTTCATAACACCAGCTTGCTGGCTGACAAGCGTTGAGGGGAACATTCTCTCACACATTCCTGGCGGGGGTGTTAACTGGCATAACCCGGTGTGGTAGGGGGAGCAGTTCTGAAACATACATTATCAAAAAACATAAAAGTATGTAGCCTCTGACTGGCCAATTCTACTTCTAGGAATGTAGCCAACTACTTGCAAACATTTCTGCAAAATGACATGGGCAGGCTGTTATTCATTGCAACATTGGTTGAAAGAGCAAAAGATTGCAAACAAATGTCCACCAAAAGGTTGAAAATCCAGCTCGTTAGATAAGGACGTGGAACAAGGTACAGACCAGTGTGCACTGTGAGTGTGAAAGACGTGGAAGAAATTGCCAGAAACTATTAGCAAGAGGTACTTATTGGTGAGAAAGAAGGGAAGAGGAATCTGAGCCAAGGGAAGAGAGGGAGATTTCACTGAAGAATCTTCTGGGTTGTTATCTATTCCAAGGCATATCAATTCAAAAAAAAAAAAAATCAAAAATTCCACAATCTTATGGCAAAGTTTTTTGGGTTTTTTTTTCAGTAACCTTTCATTTTAAATTGTATTCTTATGGCCATTTTGTAACAGAAACAAGCAAAGAGAACATGGGAGAAAACAGAGCTGCCCTTTACCCCTTAAGCAGCTCACACCACATTCCATCCAGGCTCTGTATTTCCTGAGTGCAAATCTGTGGGCTCAATGGACAGGATGTATAAGGAAAGTGTCTCCTAGAATTTTAAATACCCATTATGTCTAGGTTGCTGTGATCCGTTGAATGGTCTCACCAGGAAGGATCTGGCCTGAAACTTGAATCCAGGTAACATTTCACACTGACCCATGTGCATTAGAGAGACTGAGGCTGCAGCCTGCCTAACCCCCAAGGGAGAGCATGTCTTGGCTGTTTTTCCAGGCTGCACACCTTCAAATGCAGCAGAACTAGATCCTCAGACTCTTTGGATGGAAGAACCAAGTGTGTGAACACTTAATTGCTTGGGCCAAGGTGTTACATGGGCTTGGGAGCAAAATAAACTTGGTGCAGATCGATGGGTCTCTCATCACTAGCTGGCAGCTGTGGGCAGCTGATCCAACTCCTTAGACTGCCTGCTTGTCTGGCTCTGGAGTCGTAATAATGATATCAACCTCGCAACATTGTGAGAAACATCAGAGACAGTAAATGTAAAGAACCCAGAAGAGTGCATATTCCTTTGTGGGAGACTCCATACATGGTAACTACATATCCCAGTAAGCAGCACAACACCATCAGTGGTCCCAGAATCACGTGTCTCTATCTCTGAGGTTCAGTCGCACCTGCCCTCACTGAAACATCAGCTCCAGAATAAGCTGCCTATACCAAGTCTTTACTAAATACCAGTGTAAGTCTAGGGAAAGCACCTTTCTGCACCTCGGTATCCTAATCTGCAAATTAGGATAATAATGATGACTTCATATGTGAGGTATTTAGAACAAGGTCTCATACATAGTAAGTGTTCTAAGTATTCACTATTATTATTATTGTTGTTGTTCAGTACCAAGTTCAAATCACTGCTAAACAATCAGTTTGGTCCTGATTTTTTGCAGCAAAGCTCTGAGTTGGGGACCAGAGGGAAAATATACATCTCCTCTTAAAGCTTTTCCTATTCCTGCCGTTGCCATGAGAATCACACAAAGACTATGTTCTCCATTTTCCAGGTTCTGCCTTTGGCTTGCACCCGTTTGCTTAATATCCATTAAGAGCTTTAAAGATGTACTCAAGCGAACCTGAAATCCACCCAAACCAAACCAGTCATCAATGTGCCCGAGAAAAGCTCCATTTCAGTTGGCTTTTTAGCTCCTTTGTGATTCCTTTTAGGAATATTCCTTTCTCTGCAGAGTTGAATACAAGCGTTACTCTCTCCCTTCTGTTGGCTCCTTCAGGAAACATTTTTTGAGCACCCCCCTTGATGTCAGACCCTAAATCAGGCCCTGGAAAGAAGAATACTCATTAACTCAGACTCTGTGCAAGGAGCTCTCAGGCCTCTGGAAATGAGAGGAAAGCATATGAAAAATGCCAACAGAGCAAGAGAAGAATGTCACGTTGTCCTGCACACCAATAGAAGAGATAAGAGACAAAACAGAAACCATTTTTATTCTAAAGCCATATTCATGTGCTGCTGAAAAACACCCAACGCAGCTGCTAAATCTACGAACCAAGAAATATAGAAGTGTGTTGTCACATGAGCATACACACACACTTTCCAAGTGTAGAATTAGAAGATAACGTCAAAATTTCAGCATACAGCGCTCCAGAAACTATATATTTTAGAAGGCAGGACTGCAAATAAACTTTATATAGTACTATGGAGCAACAGTAATAACACCACTTCACATTTTGACTTCTTTCCTATTCAAAAAACTTTCCTCTCGCCTGCCTCTTTCTATTTCTAGTACAATCTTGGGAGGTGGATAGAGCAGGAGATAAGCTCTAAATTTTATAGCTAAAAAGGAGATAAAATCACAAAGACTGAGGTTTGCCGCGGGTTATTCAACAGGTAAAACATCAGAGCAAAAGCATCTGATTCTCCTAAGTTCTCAACAGACTTGCTGAGAGACATCAAACGAGGTCAAAGTCCTCAGAAATTAGGTTGGCAGAAGTTACTGTAAGAGGTGACTTATTTGGCAATGAGTAACCAAAAAAGATAAGAAGCTGAACCCAAAAGAACAGAATAGGAAACCAGAAGGTTTTGCAAAACATTTCTTTAAGATAAATTAAGATAACAAAATACCTTGACCAATTATTACACATTAAAAAAAAAAATGGTAAAGCACAATGCTGGTGAGAGTGTTGGGAAATGGTTTCGTACAGTGCTGGTGGGCATATAAATTAATGACACTGCTGTACGATTAATTTAGCTGCAGATATTTAGAGCTTTAAAAATGTTGATGTCCTTTGACTCCACAGTCCCACCTCCAGGGATTTATTCCAAGCAAAACTCATGAAAAGATGCAAAGGTTTAGGTAAGGATATCAGTTTTAGTGTCATTAATAATGGCAAAGCAATTAAATCTGCCAACAGGATTTAATAATTATCTATGCAATGCAATTAAAAAGCTTTTGTAAGAGAAAATTCATTGTCATGGTGAGATGTTCACAATAGTTCTCTGAAAGACAAAAGCAGATCATAAAATAGAATGTAGGCCAGGAGTGATGGCTCATGCCTGTAATTCCAGCACCCTGGGAAGCCAAGGCGGGTGGATTGCCTGAGCTCACAGGTTTGAGAACAACCTGAGCCAGAATGAGACCTCATCTCTAAAAATTAGATGGGTGTTGTGCTGGGCACCTGTCATTTCAACTATTCAGGAGGCTGAGGCAACAGGATCACTTTAGCCCAAGAGTTTGAGGTTGCTGTGAGCTATGATGCCATGAAACTCTACCAATGGCAACAAAGTGAGACTCTGTCTCCAAAAAATAAAATAAATAAAATGTAAAAGTATGAGCTTGTTTCTTCAAGATGTAAATAGATCTTCAGACATATATACCCACCAAAATGTTAATAGTGTTGATCTCACAGTGATAGGTTTTTATTTTCTTCATTTAAAACTGTCTATATGTATTCTTTTTAAAATATTATTTTTGACAATGAGCATGTTCTATTTTGTAAATGTTTAAAGGATACATGTTAGAAGTGGCCCTTCACCATCCTTTGGCCGTGCCTCTCAAGTTTTTCTCCTAAGTAAGCGAACAGGTTTTCACCCAAAAGTGTTGGTGGGTTCAAAGATTAACAACTGCATGTTGTCTTGAGAAAGGCCATAAAAATTTTTGGAAACGCATCACCACTAATAGGAAGGTCAAGTTCATCTCAAGAAGTATTGCAGGCCCTGTCTGGGCAACCTTGTCTTCTTCCTTTTCTTAATGGATCAACATATTTACAGTAAACTCAAATCCGGGCATCCAGAGGACATGCTGTTCTTTGGTTGCCTCTTGGGTACACGCAGTGACTCACCGCACTGGCTGGTCACTATTGGCAACTGTGAAGCATCCTTCCCCACCATCCAGCTCCTCACAGACATGGTGCAGAACTTGCGTTTTGTGCAACAGCAGTGAGGAGTGATATATTGGATGGAATAAGTAAACCTCGCTTGGCCCTCCTTTTAGTTTTATTTGCTTTCTTTCAGATTCTGACCCCATTTCTTCTAATTTTTACATGCCACAACCCTATTCATAGGAATTATGTAGGTCTAATAAATAAGGAAGAAAATAAATACAGGGAAATTCTACCTTACACCTTTACCACCTCTTAAGGGAGAAGGAGGGGACGTGCTGCAAGGACAGACGGGTGGACAGGAAGGACTCCCTCTAGGAGGAGGTGGTCTTCTCTGTAGCTATAGCTGCAATATTTGCAAAGCCTCTGGGGGAGAAAATGCTCCAGCTTTTAACATGACATTTGAAGCTCTTACTGAGGGAAGAAGCGCGTGCCAGTCTTAATACAATGCATTATAACCTTAAATGCAACCAAGGGATATCGGTTAAAATTAATGCGGTGCCTTCAGTCAAACATTGAGTGAAATTATGACTCTCTAAGACTATAGAAGCTTAATGGAAAAATGATAAAATAAGTCTTAATTCTAACATCCTCAACAACATTAAAAGAAGTTTATTTGCAGGGCCCTTCACTAAACAAACCTTACCGCTTACCAAAAGTCACGTAACTGTTTAAGGTGGATAAGTAGTATACAGTTGTAAAATACATTTCCCATAGGCTCCGTAGTTAATCTTCCACAGATTCAAACATAGGTGATGTCTTAACACGGCTCATACACACATCCAAGGTTAAGTGTGCCTACAGAGCCACATTAACTCAGGAGATCCTCAAAACTTGATTTGAACAAACAACGCATTAGCTTTCCTCAGAATCTATTTGCCCCTCCGAAACATCTCATCGGTGTGTAAGGAAGCTAAAAAAGGGATAAAAGTAATCTAAAAATGAAACCTCTGATGTGCTATTAAGCATCTTACCGGCTCTGTTCTTCATCCTTGGAGCACTTGGGAAGGACTGGCCTCCTACGAGGTGGCAGCTCTCTGGGTAGCCCAGCACGGTTTCTTTGCCCAAATGAAGAGCTGACGTTGGTTACTAAAAACAAAAGTGCGTTTTGAAGTCAGCTCTGGATAGGCTTGTTAATTCTTTTCTTCCTTTTCTGAAAGTGCTCTGGGCTGCACGAGAGTGACAGCTTATATCTCGTCACACGCCCCAGCTGGTGCAGAGGTTCAATGGAAAGAGAAACTGGGGTCTTGGGGATGTCTGTGTCAGAGCGTCTGAGGGCTTTAATCCCTCAGCAGTGACACATCTGTGGAGCTATGAACAGGAAACTCAGAGCTGGGCAGACAGCCAGAATCTCTTAGCAAACGTGCCAAACCCTTACAAAATACTAGTACCCCTCACTGCACGTTAACCTCGAATGCTTCCTGAGGCTGGCGCTGTCCCCCCAGAGGACTTTGCACTGAACCTGGACAAAGCCTGCTAGCTCTGCCCATCAGGGTCTTGACCGGTCAGGACCAGGCCAGGGGTCTTGTGCCCCTGCCCTCTGTGCAGCCCCCAATCCTTAGATCCATCCCCACAGAGGACAGCACTGGGCAATGTTGCTGGACCCAAAATTCAGATCTGCTCCTATCCCAGAACAACCCAGTTTCTTCTGGACAGTGCCCAGCACCATGCCTGCCATGAACACTAGAAACCTCTCTTCCAGGACTCTGGATGCTAGATGACCGCGGATCACCCCTCTGCTCCGTGTGGTGCTCCAGGGAGGACTTAGCAGCCGGAGCCTCTGCTTCCGCCCACACAGCCTGATCCACCCAGGAGGGACAGTGCTGTCAGGTCACCTCTCAGATGGACATTGACAATGTGACGAGAAGCTACTCAATCACCATGCTGCTCTGGACACTGAAAAGTGGGGAGGAATACAGACACACCTCCTATTTTGGCATTCAAGGCCCTCAGTAGGGCCATTCTCAATACTACTCTTTCCAAGAGAGAGCCCTTTGCACTAACCTGGCCCCCACTGACTCTGGCAGACTTTGCTCTAACGCTCTCAGCTTCTATTCTGCCACTGTCTGTCCTCATCCCATTGAGTGTCGCCCTGCCTGGCATGACACGTCCCACCTCCTCACATCCCCCCACTACCATTCCAGCCTTCCCTGCTCTTGTCTCAAGCACACTCATCTTGCATCTGGGGCTGACTCAACCCATTCTGAAATAGGGTCAGAAAGAGTAATA
>CAUYPK010023947.1:62500-91018 GCA_963574355.1 Loris lydekkerianus
CCACCCAGGGGAAAGGCAGCAGGGTTGGGTGTGGACATAGTCTTGGTTACCCTTCAGTTTCGAAGAATCCTGGGAAGAGAGATGCAGGACAGAAGGGGGTATAGGTGGGAAGGAATAATTTTTCTCAAAAAAATCAAGTTCAAAGTTAGAAGGAAGAACTGAAATTTAAAGCTCCTCCAAATTTTCAAGTGAGCATTGGCAAAAAGGAACCAGACGGTGTTCAGGTGGAAGAAGTGCACCTTGAGGCCAGTCCAGGGGTTGGGGAGGGAGCTGGGAGGTGCAGAATCTATAGCACTAGGGCAAAGCTGGCAAGCATCCGCATCCTGGGAGACCTGGAGTTAAAATGGACTTGAACTCACTGAGTGAGCAAATCAGGATCGCAAAAGATCCCATTAGCATGGAACCCCAGACCACATCTAACACCATGAAACTTAACACAGACAAATCTAACATCTCATTCTTAACTTCCCAAACCTAATATTGAAAGTACAAGACAGGGCACACAAAGCAAACCACTAGCAGAAAACAAAACTGAACAAACGCTGAGTCTTGATCAACTAATCACTTTGAATCATGGGCAGTAGGAGACCATATGCTTAGCTCTCTCGGTAAAAGCGCAACTTCTAATATGAACGAGGGTGCTCACTGTCAAGGTTGTCCTCAGAGCTGTGCTTCCACCTGCTCTCCCATCACAGCGCTCAAAACAGTAATAAGGGCCGCTCGTGACCAAGAAGACCAGCTGGACTCTCTCACCAGCCCATAAGCTGAAAGAGTTGATATCTACACACTTGGAAGCCATCAGGGGTCGAGATACCACAGGACAATGAGGTAGGAAGTTCAGGGGGCCAGTGCAAGAAAGACCTTTGTAATGCTAGAGCTTTCAGCAGGGACGCATGCCCACCAAAAGACTGTGTGTTTGCCCCATCCTTGAATATTCAAAGGCCACTTGGATGATTATGAACACCTAGATGTTTTTACCATCTCCTCCACACCCTCGGATTTGGGGGTTCAGTTTTGGGATTATTTTGCTTTGTTTTCCCTCATGACAAATCAGTGCGCTAGACAGGGCATTTCTCACTATTCACATTTTAAAATAACAAACCGAGGCTAGTATTGGCAAATCTCAAACTACAATTTGGACCCTTAAACTTTAATTGCTGTTCTTTCTCCTTTATTCTATTACCGTGCCTAGCTGTGCACTCCTGTGAACTTTGCGTGCAGTGCCATTTTCAGTTCTTTCACTGAATAAGGAAGTTACTGTGTTTAATAAAGCAAAATGATTTTGTTTACTTGTGTCACTTGTATTCATTATATGTCAAGTTCTCAAGATGAGTCACAGCCCAATATGGCTGGCTTATTATGCTGTCAAACCTTCCCTGAAAGGTATTGTTGTCAACCATGCTCTGGTACAAGGCAATTAGCGTCACTAAATCTGTAGGAAGAATTCAAAGGTTCTGATTAGTTCAGATTTTAAAAATATTGTTTTTATAACAATAGTATTTTTAAAATCTGAACTGATAAAAATAAAAATAAAAAATATAAAAACAACACAAGAGATATGGAAAATAAAGAAAAAAAGAAAGCTCAGCTGAGCACGGTGGCTCACACCTGTAATCCTAGCACTCTGAGAGGCCCAGTCAGGAGGATCCCTTGAGCTCAGGAGTTTGAGACCAGCCTGAGCAAGAGTGAGACTCTGTCTCTACCAAAAATAGAAAAATTAGTTAGGTATCATGGCAAGTGCCTGTAGTCCCAGTTACTCAAGAGGCTGAGGCAAGAGGATTGCTTGAACCCAGGAGTTTGAGGTTGCTGTGAGCAAGGCTGATGCCACAGTACTCTAGCCTGGGTAACAGAGTGACATGCTGTGGAAAGAAAGAGATAAGGAGACAAAGAGAGAGAGAGGGAGGGAGGGAAGAGGGTGGGAAGAAGGGCGGGCCTGAAGGGAGGCAAAGAGGCCGGGAGGGAGATAAAGAAAAGATTTAAAAGATCTCAGCACCTAATTCCCATCAATGTCAACATTTTGGAATACTTCTATCTACTCTTTTTATCTACTTCTACATACATATGCTTTGTAATCTCTTTTGACTTAATGTGTCACAAGTGGTTTTTTAAATGCTATTAAGTGGTTTTTATAATCATAACTTTAAGTGTGTGTCCTATGCCATTAAATAAGGGATTTGAGGAAGCATAACTTATCCCAGAATTCTTGACTGTGGAATGTGGTCCAGCTTCTCACCAGTCAAAACCAAGCAGAAGACAAAGTCTTTCCTGTCACTTATGAGTTGCCTAGAAACCGCTGCAGCTACAAATGACTTCCCATTCTGACACATGCCACTTCTTCATAGTCTTAGCTCTCTTTATGACTTGTGTTTTACATTTGGAAAGAAAAAGGATTTTATCCACACTAAACATTTTAAAAATGTGAGAAGAGAGACACTTCCACTGTTTTCACAGTGGTTATTTGGGATAGAAGGAACTGTTGCCAATATGTGGGTTACAAGGCTGTTTTCTTCTTTATTCTTTTACGTATGTTGTAGATATCTTACCGAAAGCAGGCTTTACTTCTAGTGGAAAACTTCAAAAAATTTATAGAACATGGAAGGGAAGCCTCAGTCACAGCAAATGAAACAGTACTGCGCTCCAGGTCCCTCTGGAGCTGGTACTCAGAGGGCTACAAATGACGTGGAATCCAATATAGGGGAAAACCAATAGAGCATATATTTAGCTTTGGTTTGTTTGATTTTAAGGGCCATTATTATCAGATGCATGGAGAAGTGTGCATGAGTGTTTATGTGGCCAGAAAAAAACATTTTCCTGTATTATACATGCATCCTTACAGATGAAGATTTCATGAGCAAAAAAAAAAAAGGAAGGAAGGAAGGAGAAAGAAAGAAAGAAAGAAAGAAAGAAAGAAAGAAAGAAAGAAAGAAAGAAAGAAGAAAGAAAGAAAGAAAGAAAGAAAGAAAAAGAAAGAAAGAAAGAAAGAGAAAGAAAGAAAGAAAAGAAGAAAATTCCATTTTCTAGCTTACTGCAAACAAGGTTTCAGCTATGGAAATGACAGAAATAAAAACTCTTTAAATGTTCCTAGTGGTTAACCAAAGGCTCGTGAGACTGTATGTTTACTCAGTCACTCAACCTCAACCCCGCTGTTCTTTCATTATAAATAGTTCTCCTTAAAGCATCAATTTGACGTATGTCATCATTTCATTTCCTGTTCCCCCAGTGTGGAGGAGCTTTTACGGGAGCCTGTTCCTTTACATGATTTTGACTTTAAAACTATTCCTTTGGATTTCCCTCAAACTGCCTCTCTAAGAAATTCCTGAGTCCTTTTGTCCAAAGGGATGATTCTTAACAAGACGTTCTCATGACAGTCTACCTTATCCATTAGTGAGAGTGAAAGCCCTTTCCTAGAATGAGAAACTGGGGCTCTCACTGACCTGCAGCCCAGGATCAGGAGACCCCCACACGACTTTTCTAAACATGCCTCTCCATCCTCCTTCATAAAATAAGGCACAGAATGAAATGACCCATAAGAGTTTTCAGCAAAGGCCTGTGACTGTGATTCATTTACTCTCAGGCCTATGCTTAGGACATGAGCTCATTGATTTTTGAGGTCAATCTCTACAGACAAACAGCTCAGCTTTACCTCTTACAAGCTCTGTGGCCCTGAGCAAGTTTCTTAGCCTCTCTGTGCCTTAGGCTTTTCATCTATGAAATGGTGACAAATATTTGAATTTACTTCACTGTGTTATGCAGAATTTTAGGTGAGATAAAACGCAGAGAGCATTTAGAGCAGCACCTGGCACGTACAATGAACACTTGTCTGTAATTCCCCTTGTTCTTTTCTATTTTTAAAGAATGCATTATATAAACACAATTAAAACAAAATGTTCCTGAGGGAGCATTTGACTCAATGTACCTTCTACCTCTGCCCCAGTTTTCCCTCTGCCTCTCTGGGTGTGCCCTCCCCCTCCACCACCCCCTGCCTGTCCTCTGAATCTACTTCCACCTCCTAACTTCTAGCCATCCCAACCAAGTGCTTCTCACTGGTGTTCCCTACTCACCTATTGCAGATATGTGTCTGGTCTGGAGGATGCTTCTCAGAAAGCCCTGCTTTTGGAAACCCTGAAGTCAAACACAGCAGGGTGTTAGCCCAAAGTCGTGTCTTGGAGCTGAGAGAGATGTGTGAACGCAGGTGACAGGGATGGAGGGGTTATCACAAAATCAGCTTGGCTCACACCAAGCGGAGCTTCCATCTCCCCCCCCCCCCCACACACTCTGACTCCTCACTCAGGCTTCCTTTTAACTCCCATCACCAGCTCAAGTGTGAAGTCCCCTCACTCTCCTTATCTTTACCCCCACCCCCATCTGTGCAGTCATTATAATGTCTCTCCTCTCCTTTCTTTTAGCTCTTTGAGGATTCTCCATACTTCTTTCCATAGAAGTTGTATTAGTCTGCAATCCTACCAACAGTGTAAAAGTGTTCCCTTCTCTCCAAACCTGTGCCAGCATCTGATGTGGGCTAATCTCACTGAGGTTAGGTGACATCTCAGGGTGGTTTTGATTTGCATTTCTCTGATGATTAGAGAGGACACGCATTTTTTTGCATGTTCATTGGCCATTCATCTGTGTTCAGAGAAGGTTCTGTGTAAGTCTCTTGCCCACTTATAAATGGGTTTGCTCTTTCCTTGTCGATTACTTTGAGATTCTAGTTATCAGCCCTTAATCAGATTCATGGCATGCAAATATCTTCTCCCATTCTGAAGGCTGTCTGTTTGCTTTAGTTGTACCCTTAGCTGTACAGAAGCTTTTTAACTTGACCATGCCCTGTGTATTTCTTTTTGGTGTTGCTGCAATTGCCAAGGGGCTCTTCTTCATAAATTCTTCCTTCAGTCCAATAGCATCACGAGTTTTTCCCACATTTTCTTCTAGAATGTATATTGTTTCATGTCTTAAATTTAAATCTTTTATCCAGAGAGAGTCAATTTTTGGAAATGGTGAGAGGTGCGGGTCCAATTTCAATCTTCTATATGAGGCACCATCCAAGCAACATTGATGAAATATGGATTATTTTCCCCAGTGTATGCTTTGGCTTGGTTTATCAATGGTCATATGGTTATACATGGCTGGGCTCATCTCTAGATTCTCTATTCTATTCCATAAATCTATGTCTTTATTTTTTGTTCTAGTATCTACACTTGATTCCTTAAACCGCCAGTAGTTTCCAGCCAGCTTTATTTTATGTTAAAAATCTTTCGTTAGAGCGATGCAGAGAAAAAAGATACTTTGTCTAGTCACCATTAATATTTCATGGGACAGAAGGTTGAAAACATGCAATATTTGCTGTATTCAATGGTTGTAGGAAAAGTCAATGACCTGGGATTTCTAGCAAATAGACTCAAGACCCCCTTCTGCTAACAGACTAAGGGCACAGCTTTAAGTTACAGAGGATTAAAAAACTGGACTAAAAGCATCTCAAATATAAAGGTAACTTTAGAAAGATTTAAAGCCTTGAAGAAAGCATGAACTAAGAAAAAAATCCCGGAAGCAAAGAGCAGAGAAAATCAATTATTTCAGCCTAGTCTTTAGGTGTGGGTAAATACCTAACCCTCCCACGATAATATGTATGAATAGCTCCTGGCACAACTTGACATGGGGTTGAAACCTGATTTTACACATATTTGTAGCCTCTGAAAAGCCACAAACCAATTTAAAGTCCTTGGTAGAGAGGGGTTATGAGTATTCCCTGGAAGAAACACACTCTCAAAAATTTTTCACTTGTAGGTGTCAAACAAACATGACTTTACAATCAAAAACCAAACAATACACGACTATAACATGTTAAGTATCCACAAAACAACAATAAATACTGAAATGATTGAATATACAATATAAAACAAATATATATACACATATACAAAATGTTTCAAAATTTGTAAAGGAACTCAAAACATAGTAAGAAATAAAGAATATTAAAAAATGCCCAGGAAGATTTTTAATAGAAACCATGGGTACTATTTATTAAAAGTGAACATGCTGGCAGTAAGTAGAAACTCCATTTGATGTGATGTGATATATATCACCACAACTACTTTGGAAACCAATTTGAACATGTGCCTACACTAAGATTCACCTTGCACTTGGTCTAAAAAATATATCATGCATATATACCTATGAGGCAAGGACTTGAACACTCACAGAGACATTTTTCATTATAGCAAAAAATACTTACAAACCCATGAATAGGAAAATGGACACATTTATTTTATACTCACACCACTGAATATGACACAGCAGTGAAAACTAAGTTCTGCTACATATATAAACATGAATACAGCTTCAAAACAAAATGTAAAATGAAAAAAGCAAGCATAATGAAGTACTTTTATAAAATAAAAAACAAATAAAGCCAAATGTATTTTGGTATGCAACCACAAATGCTGAAACTATAGAAGCGCTAACATTCATGAGAGTAGTTATCTCTGGGAGAAAAGCAAGGAGGTGGGATGAGAAGCAGATGGGAGACTTCAAAGATCATGATGTTCTGCTTCTCTAAATAGAGAAAGTTCATGGGAGCATGTTTTTTTAAAATATATATACATGTGTGTGTGTATATATAGGTGTATGTGTGTGTGTGTGTGTGTGTGTATATATATATATTCAATTAAGTTTGTGAATTTGACACCATGCACTTACATTGGCAGCACTATACATACAACTCAGTAAAGTTTCACAACCTTCGCATATGTGTGGCAGTGTCTTGCAGAGTGGTATTCCTTATTGTGTGTTTTTATGTGCTGTCACAAGAATGTCAGCACTTGAATTCGAGCAACGAATAAACGTTCAATTTCTTGTTAAACTTGGTAAGAATGGAAGTTAAATCAGGGGCATGTGAGTCCAAGTTTATGGGGAAAATGTCATGAAGAAAATGGCAATGTACAAATGGATTAAGCATTTTTCTGAGAGAAGAGAAAGCGTCACTGATGAAGAGAGGTCAGGGCAGCCAGTAACCAGCAGAACTGATGAAACCATTGCAGAACTTTATCAAATTGTGTGTCAAAATCATCATCTGACTGTAAGAAGCAGAGCAGACCAAGTAAACATCAATAGAGAAAGAGGAAAATCTTACCTGAAAATCTTGACAGAGAAAGACGTGGCTCTTGCATCACGAGAATGCACCAGCTCACGCAGCACTGATGTGAGTGAGTTTTTAGCCAGTAAACAAATATCTGTATCAGATACCCACCCTACTCAGCTAAGATGAGACTTTTTCTCTTGCCTGAAGATAAAGAAAATATTGAAAGGAAGAAATTTTGATGACATCCGAAACATCAGAGGTAATACAATGGCAGTCCAGATGGCCACTCCAGAAGAAGAGTTCTAAGATTGCTTTGAAGAGTGGACTAGGCACTGGTGTCAGTGCATAGCTTCCTAAGGGAAGTACTTCAAAAGTGACTCTAATGATATTCAGCAATAAGAGATGTGGCACTTTTTCTAGGATGATTTTGTAAACTTAATTGTCAGACCTCATATGCATTTATAGATACATATAAAACATTTATTCTTTATAAGTTTCAAGTAGTCCTTAACTTAAAAATTAAAAAATATTTTTTATTTTTAGTTGCAGTTTGGCCGGGGCTGGGTTCGAACCCACCATCCTCAATATATGAGGCCGGCGCCCTATCCACTGAGCCACAGGCGCTGCCCAAAAAATATTTTTTAATTAAGCCCCTCTTTTGTCCTCTTGTTTTTGAAGAAAAAGAAAACATTTTGTATGGACACTTTATCAGATAAGACAAAGTTTGCAAACAAGTGGAACTTTTTTCCTAACAGATAAATTGTTTTGTTTTCCTGCCTGTTTTATCATCGCTGCTACTTCTTTTTATCACAAACAGAAGTTGGGTATTTTCCTTCATTTTTTTCCCATGATTACCACATTAAAAAGGCAGCATCACTACTTGCTGTGCAAGAATTTTGCATGTGTATGTGACTCAGGAAAAAAGAACATGATGTGGCAATGTGAAAGGGCTTTGTGCCTGGGTGGGCCTAATTTCCAAAGATTGACTATTGGGAAACAGATGCAAAGCTGAATACCTGTTAAGGTTTAACCTGTGGATAAACCCAGAAATGAGCACCACAACCAAGATGATGGATATATCCACCACCCCCAAATGTTCTTACTCCCCTCCCCAGACCATCATTGATTTGCTTTTCTGTTACTGTTGAGATCCATTCTGGATGTGTATGTGCATACACAACCCACATATATGCACACACACATACACACACACACACACACACAGGAGATATATGTAGTTATACAGAGACAGATAAATATTCTACTTCAATAAAAACATTAAAACCTAATAAGAGAAAAAAATATTTCTATTAACCTATTCTGCATCTGTAGGCTGACCTCTAGCCCGTAGCATACACATAAAAATGAATTTTCTAAATCACTGAATAATGATGCAGTTGATATAAGAGATAATGATTTGATTTATGGCCTTAATATACTACTTAATTATTAAGATGTTTGTTAACAGAATGATAAGTGTACAATGTAATCTATGAGTCATACTTAAGTTTCCATTTCAATGATTTTATCTAAAAGAAAAAACTTGAAAACAGTAATGCCCACAGGACATTTGCAAGAATAGCTTTGTGTCTCATTTCAGTGCCAAAACTTTGAGAAAGACAATTTTGAATAAAGCTTCCTTATAACCCAGTACTACAAATATTAGGTTCTCTAATACCTTTATTTATACTGCACTATTGGGCCAGAGTAGTACTCTGTAAGTGCTTCAATTGGTATTAACCATGATCATCTTGACATCTATGGTAAATAATAAGCAAGATCATAATCATATACTTCACCAGGCAATTTTGAGTTGTCACTAGCTTTTTATTCTTTAGAAGACTTAGTCAAAGATTGACAGGATTATTTAGTAGTTCAGGTTACGTGTACTTTATTTAGCAAGTAGATGGAAATACTGAAGTATTTGCATAAGAAAATGAAAGGTGATATTTTATAACTTCTTTTTGATTTCCTATTAAAGTTTTATGTATATTTTTTTCTCTAGTGGAATGGCTAGAACTCTACCTTGCTGGTAGAAAGCCCTGGTCCTGCTTGGACCCCAACACTGTGAGGCCCAGCATCTGGTGCCTAGCAAGCATTTCCTTGTACCATTTGGGTGCCGTCACCAAACCCAAAGTTAGGGTCCAGGACCCCTTGCAGGTCACAGTTCTGCTACTGCCTGTTTATCAGCAGGTGTGCCTGGGAGGCCCATCTACTGTCCTCCTGTGTGGACCCTGGATGCTGAGGGTGTGGCAGAGCATGCACCATGACGACTTGCTGTGTCAGGTGGGCCATGGCAGATGGGCCAGGGAGCATGGTGGGCCACCTGTCCACCCGGCTAGCTGCTGCTGAACTAGACCAATCTCAGATGGCAGTCTAGGGGACCAAAGACTTTCTGGGCAGAGGCGCCCAGCCTTCCTTGTTACTGTGCTCCCTCCAGATTCTCAGTGGCCTACCCAATATCTACGGGAAAGCCCCTTTGTTCGGGAAATGGCCATTAGACTGACTTTGAGAGCAGCAGTGCTGGGACTGGGTGGGCTGGAGCTTCCATGTGTGGCTGAGGTTCTCTGTCTGCCATGGACTTTGGGGACAATATCTCTAGTCCACCATGCAGAGATCTGGTAGGTCAGGCAGTGGTGGAGGTGAGGAGGGGGCCTTTTGGGAGGCAGGCAGAGGGTTATGGTGAGGGAGCCTGTGCCATTGTCTGAGCCTGCAGCACCATGGGTGCTACAGGGAGAGTCAGTCAGTCAGGGTGGGTGAGGACTTGCTGACAGATGTAGGAGGTCTCCCTGGCTCCCAGCTGCACCTGGGCTCCTGGGACCTGGACTGACTGGTTGGAACTGTCCAGGAGGCAGATTGGGCACAATGGGCATGGCCTTGAGCCTTGTGATACTCAAACCCATAGGTGACACCAAACACAACTGATGATCATCCTTATGCAGCAGTTAAGACAGGTAGGAGTACATACATATCCATCCATATGACGTACATTCATACAAGTGTAGGCCATATGCTATGTGTGCCACATATGTAGATGCATAAATGTACTTTTCTATATGTACATATGCATATGTGTATAATCTTTTCATCTGCCTTTTTCACCCAGCATAATTATTTTGAGATTTACCCACATTGTAAAGTGTATCAATAGTGGTTCTTTTTTATTGCTGAGTGTCCATCATATGGACATACTCTGTTCCCACATGTATCCATACATATGCCATTGTATGGAGAGACCATTGTTTGTTCATTCCACAGTTGATGGACGGTTGGATAGTTTCTGGTTTGGAGCTATTGCAAGTAAAGCTGTTGTGAGCATTTGTCTTTATGAACTTTTCTTTCCCTTGGATAAATATTAATACTTCGGAGTAGAATGCCTGGATCAAATAATGGTTATATTTTTAACTTTTGGAGAAAACTTTAAAATTATTTTCCAAAGCAGTTGTACTATTTTACATTCCCACCAGCAGGATTTAAGAGTTCCAGTCCCCCGACACCCTCACCAACACTTGCTATGGTTAGACTTTATCATGTTAGTCATTCTAACAGGTATTGGTATTGCAGTATCTCATTCTGGTTTAATCTGCCTTTCACCAAGGACTAATGATATCGACCATCAACGCGTGTGCTTATTGGCCACCTGTATATCTTCCTCTGTGAAGCATCTTTTAAAATCTCTTGATCATTTTTAAAAATTAGACTGTTTCCTTATTATTGCATTTTGAGAGTTCTTTATATATTCTGAATATGATTCCTTTATCGCATATGAGATTGGCAAGTATTTTCCGTTGCTTGTCTTTTCATTCTCTTCAGTGTCTTTAAAATGGTGGAAGACTTTTAATTTTGATAATTTATCATATTTTCTTTTATGGATTGTGCTTTTGATCATATGTGGTTCATTATGAAAGTTTCGAGATACACAAAAATCAAGAAAGGTAAAATCTGCATGAATGGAAGCAAATGAAGCTCTCCCAGCAACACCGATAAGCCCAACAAGTTGAAACTTGCACAGATGAGTCAAAAAGGATGCTGCAGAGTATATTTCCTGGAAGTAAAATAATGGACTATAGCACAGTCTGTCTCAAAACTTTCATAGTAAACTATGTATCTCATAGCTTTGCCTGACCAAAATCACCAAGGTCTTCTCTTACGTTTTCTTCTAGAAGTTTTATTATTTTAGGTTCTGCATTTAGTTCTATAATCCATTTGAGACGGTGTGAAACTGGATCATTTGTGTGCGTGTGCATGTGTGCAAGCACACGTGCACACTTTTATTTTTGCATATAAATGTTCAATTGTTTCAGCATTACTTGTGGATTATCCTGTCTCCATTGTTTTTTTTTTTTTTTTTTTTTTTTGAGATGGAGTCTCACTCTGTCACCCTTGGTATAGTGCTGTGATGTCATAGCTCACAGCAACCTCCAACTCTGGGGCTGAAGTGATAACTCTTGCCTCAGCCCGCAGGTAGCTGGGTCTACACACACCCACCATAACACCCAGCTATTTTTAGAGACAGGGGTCTTACTCTTGCTCAGGCTGGTCTTGAACTCCTGAGCTCACGCAATCTACCAGCCTCAGCCTCCCAGTGCTAGGATTACAGGTGTGAGTCACCTCCCAGCCTTCCATTGTCTTTTGAACCTTTGTGAGAAGTCAGTTCTTCCCCCTGGATTTGTGCTCCTATGAATGAATTTTCTACTCTGTTTCTTTGATCTATTTCCAGTATTTATATCCACACTACATTGTCTTGATTCCTATAGCTTTATGATAAATCTTCAAAACAGGCAGCTCATAATGTGCCAATAAGAAAAGGTCAGGGAAGGTGACGTTCCAAGTTTAAGTGAGCAGCACTTAAGAAACAGCTGCTTTCTCTTCCCACCACTACACCCAGCTTGTGTCTGAGACAGAGAGAGGAGAGAGGTATTTAGGGTATCAGAAGACTGACTGCTATCACTCCCCTAAATAAAATATTGCTGCTAGCAAATGTTCTTCTACATATCACCACTGCTAACACTTAATAACTATTTCTATGAAAATCAATCAAATATAAAAATTGTGTCACCTTCATCATTTTATTAGTTATAAATACAGCATCTTCTCACAAACATACTGAGTAACCTGCATTTGTGTAGCCAAGTCATATTTCTTATTTCTAAATGTAACAATGCGTGTCATTATTTCCTGGATTCAATACATAGAGACAAGGAACTTTCTAAAGCTTTGGCTGAGATATTACCTAGCTTTTTCTAGGTAATTCTATAGCAAACCTGGAGACATAGTTGGTCAATTGATCTAGCCACAGAGCAAGGATTATCTTGCACAAAGGTTTTCCAGAGAAGACCTTTGCTAGCTTTCTCGAAAAGATGAGTTAGATTGACAGCATTTTATTTTGTGTCCCTTAAAATAACTGCTGTTTTGTTGCTGAGTTGTTTTTTTATTTTTGTTTGTTTGTTTGTTTGTTTTCATTTGAGCCTCCACTCCATCCCTCCCTCCTTCACCAACTACCTTAGGTAGTTTTGGCCACAGGAACCTAAAATCACCCACAACGATTCAACATTGAGTTAATTGAATCTTAGACAAATCCATTTGACCGGCTATTATTTTCTCATCAACCTCTTAGTGAACAAAAGTGGAAACCAATTAATATTCACCCTCTCATTCCAAAACTGCAAATAACACCTTTAAATCTCAAGGTTCTGGAGATGCCTACATGTAGTTTTGGTGTAGGTATAATTTGCCTTTGTGGCCTCTGAGTTTTCTTCTCTAACTGTATCTTAGCAAAGTTTGACTTGACTCTGAATAAATTTCTATTGAAAAAAAAAATAGTGGTGAAGCTTGAGAGTGGAAAAACTTCTTGCCTTGGACATGGCTCCACCCTCATCCTGTCAGGCATTAGCTCTCACTTCAGCCTTTTCTTCTTTCCCTCTTACCAACCTTATTTTGCCAGTAAACCCCAGACCTGCTTAGCGAGAGCTCCACTTCTAGAGGAACTAGTATTATAAACACACTTCCTTGTACTCTGTTCTCTGAGCTCAAATGAAGTGTGTCAAGTAGAATTTTCAATGTTATTTTTAGAACAGGATGAAGTTTTAGTTAACACATTAATAAGGAAATGAATAGGGAAGACCAAAAAAGAATTGGCTTAAAGAGCACTTGAGACATGTAGAGTTATATAATTAGGAAATTAATAGAAAATAATATTGTAAAGAACTTCTGCTTCTTCTGTAATAAAGGATGTTCTAGATAATGCCACAATAATTGGGTAAACATGGGTAAATTTAGGAAGCTCTATTTTGAAAAGCACCAGAGTGCTAAAAAGGAAAGTTGAAGTAGAAAAAGAAAATTTTCAGAAAAAAATAAAATGATCAGGATGTGAGCTGATAATTGACAGTTGTTTATTTTTCCTCTGAGGACATTTACAAAATCTGGCTGTAAGATAAAGATTAGACTTGGCCCAGACAGAAGATGCTTGCTGGGAAAAGAGAAACCCACGAAGCTTTCAGTGGTTGTGTGGGCTCCTCTGACAATCAGAAACTTGAAGGAGCTCAGACAAATGACAGTTTGTAAATTGAGATATCTGTAGAATCCAGGGCACCTAGTATTGGTAGCTGGGGAAGGAGATGGAAAGCTTTTGAAATCACAGAGAGAAATTTTCTGAAGTCTTTAAGTAATTACAAATCAAAACCCTACTATTTACCCATAAAAAAAGAATAAAATCCTGTCATTTGCAGCAACATGGATGAAACTGGAGGACATTAAGTGAAATAAGCTAGACCCAGAAAAGACAAATATTGTGTGTTCTCACGCATATGTGGGAGCTAAAAAAGTAAATCTCATGGTTGTAGAGAATAGAATGATAGACAACCAGAGGCTGGGAAGGGTGTGTGGGCGGGAGAGGGATGAACAGAGGTTGGCCAATGGGTACAGCCATATAGTGAAACAAAAGGGTATAAATTCTAATTTGATAGCAAGAGTAGGGTGGCTATGGTTAGCAATAATGTATTTTATATTTCAAAGTAGATAGAAAACTTGAAATGTCCCCAACACATAGTAATGATAATACTCAAGGGGATGGATACTTGATCATTATACATACCACAAAATATCACACATACCCCCATGAGTATGTGAAACATTATGAACCAGTTTTAAAAAATGAAAAAGAAAAAAGAATACACTAGCCACAAAATCACCTTCTTGACCTGGGCTATTTTAACTACAAAATCGCTTTCAAAGGATAATGGCCAATAAAGTAAATGATTTTCAGGGACTACTGTGAACCATAAAAAGATCATGCTTATCAAGTGCATGCAATCACAGGCTATCCAAGAAGCTGTTAAAGATTGGCACTAATTTCAAAAGAAATTTACCAGAAGAAGAAGCCCTGCCTTAAGCACTTAACCTGTTTTCCATCAAAACACTTGCCAGATTTTTCATCTCTATGGCAATGAACACTAATCTCTGAGGAATGGATTTGGCTCTCCCACAGTTCTTAAAACTAAGGCAACAGAGACTCACAAGGCTCTATTTGAAAAGTCCAGAAACCAAGCCCAAACCAGCCCCAAGACACAGGGGTAGATCAGAGTCTAATGTATCTTTCTGAATTTGAAAATTCTGATTGAGTTGAGTTTACCAATATACTTCAGTCTGTCTGCTGGACAGAAGAGGCAACTCTCTCTGATCAATAATAACATCAGCTGAAGCCTCTATGGTTCTCCCATGCATATTGTCTAGCAAAATTTAAAAGTTGCCAAGAAGAGTCAAGAAAACATGACCAAAAATCAAGGAAAAAAAGCCAACAATAGAAGCAACTCACACATGATGAAGCAGTCATGGGTAGCAGAGCAGGACTGTGAAGTAACTATAATGAATCCATTCAAGAAGATGGAGAAAAACATGAACTAAATAGGTAAAAAAATAAAGAGTATCAACAAGGAACTGGAATATTGAAAAAGGAATCCAAAGAGCATATTCTATACCTGGAAAATATAATATCTGAAATAGAATTTCAGTTTATGGGTTAACGGATGATTAAACACAGCAGAGCACAGTGACAATGAGTTGAGAGATGATTTAATGAAAATATCTAAACTAATGCATAGAGAGAAAAAAAGAGTAATAAAAAGATCATAAAAACCGTGTGAGATATACTCAAAAAGTCTAACATACATGTATTTAATCTTAGAAGAAGAGAGAAAAAAACAAGTCGGAGGCAATAGTTGAAGAGAGATATTCATGAGTCTTAGCAAACTCCAAGTTGATGAGAAAATAATTCTTGATATGACAGACTTATTATTAAGTACCTTGAGTAGAACCTTTGTGGGGATTTATGTTCCAGTGGCCAAAACTCCTCATGGGAGTGGTGGGGAAGGAAGGGGCAAAGGACTAGAAAGTTAATTAAAAAAAAAAAAAAAGGTGGTGCCTGTAGCTCAAAGGGGTAGGGCACTGGCCCCATATGCCGGGGGGTGGTGGGTTCAAACCCACCCCCGGCCAAAAAACTGCAAAAAAAAAAAAGGCTTACCAGAGATTACTATGTCTAGATCCATCATAATAAAACTGCTGGAAACCAAAGACAAAAAAAACAATACCAACTTAAAAGTAGCCGGGGGGAAAAAAGCATTTGGTCCCCAAAGACTGGCAGCTGGCTCCCAATAGGAGCAGTGAAAACTAAAAGATATGAAAGTATAGGACCACTTGCTTCATTGCAATTCACTTAATTGTACCGTGTAGCTATTCCATTTTTTACAAAGCACAGGTTTGCAACAACACTGCTGAGAGCAGGTCTATCAGCTGCATTTTCCCAACAATGTGTTCTCATGTCACATTTGTGTATAATGTTTTGGTAATTCTTGCAATATTTCAGATTTTTGTTACTATTTTATCTGTCATGGTGATCCATGATCAGTGATCTTTGATGTTACTATTGTAATCCTTTGGGGGTGCTACAAACCACACCCATGTAAAACAGCAAACTTAACTGAAAATGTGTGTGTTCCGATAGCTGTACCAACCAGCTATTCCCTATCTCTCTTCCTTTCCTCGGGCCTCCTCATTCCCTGAGACACAATATTGAAGTTATGCCAATTAATAGCTCTACAGTGGCCTCTAAGTGTTCAAGCTACAGGAAGAGTTGCATGTCATTCACTTAAAATCAAAAGCTATACATGATGAAGCTCAGTGAGGAAACCACGTCAAAAGCTGACATGGTCTAAAAGCAAAGCCTTCTGCTGCAGATAGTTAGCCAAGTTGTGAATGCAATGGAAAATTTCTGGAAGGAAATCAAAAGTGCTATTCCAGGGACCACACAAATGATAAGAAAGGAAAACAGCATTAAAACAAAAAGAAAGTTTTTGTGTCCTAGATACAAAATCAAACCGGCCACATTTCCTTAAGCCAAAACTCAATCCAGAGTAAGGCCCTAACTTTCTTCAATTCTATGAACACTGAGAGCAATGAGGAAACTGCAGAATATTGAAGCTATTATAGCAGAGCTTGGTTCATGGAGCTTAAGGAAAGAAACAGTCTCCATAACATAAAAGCATAAGATGAAACAACAAGTGCTGATATAGAAACTACAACAGGTTATCCAAAAGATCTAGCTAAGATCAATGATAGTGTACACTATGCAAAAGATTTTCAGTGTAGATAAAATATCCTTCTATTGGAAAAAGATGCCACCTATGGCTTTCATAGCTAGAGAAGAGACTGCTGTGCTGGGATTCAAAGATGACTTTGAAAGGACAGCTGACTCTCTTGTTAAAGGCTAATGCAGCTGGTGCTGAATCCACTGGTAATTTACCATTCCAAAAATCTTGGAGCCCTTAAAAAGCATGCTAAATCTACTCTGTTTGTGCTCTATTAATAGCATGGTTTAGTGAATATTTTAAACCCACTGTTAAGACCTACTGCTAAAGGAAAAAGATTCCTTTCAAAGTATTACTGCTCATTGACTATGTACCTGGTGACCCAAGAGCTCTAACGGAGAGAGCTCTCTGTCCAAGGAGATTAATGTTGCTTCCGTGCCTGCTAACACAACATCCCCTGGATCAAGGAGCGATTTCAAGTCTTATTATTTAAGAAATACATTTTGTAAGGCTGTAGCTTTCATAGATAGTGATTCCTGTGACGAATCTGGGCAAAGTAAATAGAAAACCTCATGGAAAGTATTCATCATTTTAGATGACGTTAAGAACATCTGTAATTCATAGGAGGTCAAAATAGCAACATTAGTAGGAGTTTGGAAGAAGTTGATTCCAACCCTTAAGGATGACTTGGAATGGTTTAAGACTTCAGTGGAGGAAATCACTACAGATGTGGTGGAAACAACAAGAGAATTAGAATTAGAAGTGAAGTCTGGAAATGTTGCAATCTCATGATAAAACTTGAGAGGATGAGAAGTTGCTTCTTATAGATGAACAAAGAAAGCAGTTTCTTGAGATGGAATCTACTTTTGATGAAGATGCTGTGAATATGGTTGAAATGACAACAAAGGATTTAGAATATTACCTAAACTTAGTTGATAAAACAGGAGCAGGGTTTGAGAGGATTGACTCTACACATGAAAGAAGTTCTGCTGTGTGCAAAATGCTATCAAACAGCATCATATACTGCAGAGAAACTGTTTAGGAAAGGAAGAATCAGTTGATGCAGCAAAATTAATTTTTGTATTATTTTTTAAAATTGCCACAGCTACCCCAACCTTCAGCAACCACCACCCTGATCAATCAGCAGCCATCAACATCATGTCAAAATGATACAACTTGCTGAAGGCTCAGATGACTATTAGCATTTTGTGGCAATATAGTATTTTTAATCAAAGTATGTATATTGATTTTTCTAGACATGTGCTACTGCACACTTAATAGACCATAGTATAGTGTACAGATAAGTTTTATATGAACTGAGAAACAAAAATATCGTGTGACTTGCTTTATTGCAATATTTGCTTTACTGCAATGGTCTGGAACTGACCCCACAATATCCCCCCAAATGTGCCTGGAATATATTTGAAGCATGAAAGGAAAATAATTGAATAACCAGAATTCTGCCTCTTGAAAATATATTCTTCAAAGATGTAGGTGGCTCTAACTAGGTCCAGAAGTTGGACATATAAATATGTTCAATGAAATAAAGACAAACATATTGAAATAATTTTTTAAAATAACATATTGATGCCTGAATATGAAGCTAAGTTTATAAAAAAGTATAGAATTTTTGATAGAAAAAAATGGAAGCTATGAAAAGGAAAAAGCAAGATTAGCCCACATCACAAAATCCCAAAACCAGAGATGTTAGAGTGGATGTGGAGAAAAAGGAACACTTCTACACTGCTGGTGGGAATGCAAACTAATACTTTTCTTTTGAAAAGATGTTTGAGAACACTTAGAGATCTAAAAATAGACCTGCCATTCATTCTTACAATTCCTTTATTAGGTATATATCCAAAAGACCAAAAATTATATTATAACAAAGATATTTGTACCAGAATGTTTATTGCAGCCCAATTCATAATTGCTAAGTCATGGAAGAAGACCAAGTACCCATCAACCCATGAATGGATTAATAAATTGTGGTATATGTACACTATGGAATATTATGGAGCCTTAAAGAAATATGGAGACTTTACCTCTTTCATGTTTACATGGATGGAGCTGGAACATATTCTTCTTAGCAAAGTATCTCAAGAATTGAAGAAAAAGTATCCAATGTATTCAGCCCTACTATGAAACCAATTTATAGCTTTCATATGAAAGCTATAACCCAATTATAGCCCAAGAAGAAGGGGAAAGAGGAGAGGGAGGGGAGGGGGGAGGATAGGTGGAGGGAGGGTAATAGGTGGGACCACACCTACCATACATCTTATAAGGGTACATGTGAAATTTACTAGGTGTAGAATATAAATGTCTTAACACAATAACTAAGAAAATGCCATGAAGGGTATGTTAACCAGTTTGATGAAAATATTTCAAATTGTATATAAAACTAGCACATTGTACCCCATGATTTAATGAGCTATGATTTAATTAAAAAAAAAAAAAGTAAAAAGCAAACATAAAGAACAAAAACTAAAATTTTACATTTACCAGGTGGTCCCAAGAGCAAATTTGTAAAAGGAGAAAAAAGAATTGGTTAATTTAAGATAGATGAATGGAAATTATATAATTGGCAGATCATAGAGAAAAACTCACATAGAAAATGAACAGAGTACCAGAGACCTAAGGGATAATATTAAGCTGCCAAAACATATGTAATTAAAACCCCAGAAAACAAGGAGGGGGAGAGAGGGGTGGAAAAATATTTGAAGGAATAATGACTGGCAACTTCTCAAGCTTAGTGAAAAATATTAATTTACATATTCAACAGGCTCAACAACTCAACAAAGAGAGACACTCACTAGCACATCATAGTCAGGTTAAAAAACAGTGTTAAAGAGAATATCTTGAAAGCAGCCAAAGAAAAATAACACTTTACACTCAAGGAAAACAAGGGTGGAAATACAAGCACTTAAGGGACGAGGCATAACTTGATGTGTTTGCATTGCTAGAAATAATGATTTAATAAGCTTAAAGCCAATATTCAAATGTTTATTATAAGTGGATTAGAAATTGAATTAAGAAAATGATTATAAATGATGGGCAAAGGGAACAGAGACAGGAGGGAAGAAGATTAGAGAAAAGCAGTTACACATTCATATTACCAGATCTATGCTGAGAAATTCAAAGTCTATTACCATCTAACTCCAGTAAAATTAGCCCATATCACAAAATCCCAAGACCAGAGATGTTGGCGTGGATGTGGAGAAAAGGGAAAACTTCTACATTGCTGGTGGGAATGCAAATTAATACATTCCTTTTGGAAAGATGTTTGGAGAACACTTAGAGATCTAAAACTAGATCTGCCATTCAATTCTATAATTCCTCTACTAGGCATATACCCAGAAGACCAAAAATCACATCATAACAAAGATATTTGTACCATAATGTTTATTGCAGCCCAATTCATAATTGCTAAGTCATGGGAAAATCCCAAGTGCCCATCAATCCACAAATGGATCAATAAATTGTGTTATATGTACACCATGGAATATTATGCAGCCTTAAAGAAAGATGGAGACTTTACCTCTTTCATGTTTACATGGATGGAGCTGGAACATATTCTTCTTAGTAAAAATGTCAAGAATGGAAGAAAAGGTATCCAATGTACTCAGCCCTACTATGAAACTAATTTATGGCTTTCATATGAAAGCTATAACCCAGTTATAACCTAAGAATATGGGGAAGGGGGAGAGGGAGGGGAGGGCGAGGGAGGGTTGGGCAGAGGGAGGGTGATTGGTGGGATTACACCTGTGGTACATCTTACAAGGGTACATGTGAAACTTAGTGAATGCAGAATATGATTGTCTTAACACAATAACTAAGAAAACGCCAGGAATGCTATGTTAACCAGTGTGATGAAAATGTGCCAGACTGTTTATAAAACCAGTGCATGTTGCCCCATGATTGCATTAATGTACACAGCTATGATCTAATACTAATAAAAAAAAAATGTAAAAAAAAAAAAAAAAAATACAAAGTCTGTTACAAGAGCTACAGCTCCAAGTCTGGCCCTTTAAGACAAGCGGACTGTCTTGCTGGAACTTCACCCCTCCCCCAGAGCGACTGGGGTGGGGGTCCCAGGGTCAGAGCTAGGGGCTGCCACAGGTCCTCACGCTTGCTCAGAGGTGGTCAGTTTCCCGACTCAGCTCCTTAAAAACTTTTCTCTTCCTGTCTTCACTATTGATTTTTCCCTCATCCTCTCATCTCCTCCAGCCACTGGGAGGGAACTCATGGTATAGCTTGGGGCTGGTCCCCAACAGACAATGATGGGATTAACAACTGACTTCTCATCAGAAACTATGGAGGACAAAGGATGACAGAACAACGTACTTTAAGCACCTAAGGAAAATTAAACTGTGAACTAAGAATTTTTGCCCAGTGAAATTGCCCTTCAAAAATTAATAACATTATTTGAAGATGGCTTGATCATACTTTGGGAGTATTCAAAAGCATATACAAATTATCAGAAATAATAAATGAATTTAAGAAGGCCACTGGATAAAAGGCTAATATGAAAATCTATTTTATTTCTATAAACAAATGGTAAATGAAGCTTTAAAATATTATATCATGCACAATGTCATTAAAAATATGAATTACCTAATGAAAAATATCCCACTTGTCTATACAGAAAAATAACAAAAAATGTCTAAGAAAAACTTAAAAATATGTAAGTAGGGATATATACTGTACCATGTTCAATAACTGAAAGATTCAATATTGTAAATGTGTAAATTCTTCTCAAATTTATTTACAAATTCATTATAATACCAATCAAAATTATTGTTGGTTCTTTGTGGAAATTGAAAGCTGGTTTTAAAATTCATATGGAAATACAAAGTTCAAAGAATACCCATGGTAACCTTAAAGAAAAACAGAAAGCTGGAGTACTTACTATATATCAAGTCTTATTTTAAGATAAAATAGAGTAATTAGGATGACATAGTATCAGTGCAAAGTTAGACAAGCTGACCAATGTGATAGAAATAGTCCAGAAAAAGATTCACACATAACACAGTTACCTGGTTTATGCCAAACATTACACTGAAATGTTCTATAAATAGCACTGAATCATCCAAGTAGTCAATGGAAAAATAAAAATTAAACTTTGGACCACCACAACCTAATGCCGTATGCAAATATTAGCTGTTGAGGGACTGTAGGTCTAAATGAGAAAAGTTAAACAATAAAGCCTTTAATGAAACACATAGAAGAAGAAAATCTTCAGGACTTTAGAAAAGGCAAAAATTTATTAAATGCCACCAAATATTCCAATCATCGGAGAGGAATAGAAATATTCACAAACAGAGTTGTATAAGAATATCCTGTAGGGCAGTGCCTGTGGCTCAAAGGGGTAGGGCACCGGCCCCCTATGCTGGAGATGGTGGGTTCAAACCCAGCCCCAGCCAAAAACTGCAACAAAGAAGAAGAAGAAGAAGAAGAAGAAGAAGAAGAAGAAGAAGAAGAAGAAGAAGAAGAAGAAGAAGAAGAAGAAGAATCATCCTGAGCTCTAGATTTAATAGCCAAATTAGTAGAATAATTGATAACTAAATCATAGTATATTCCCAAAGTTAGTTTGACTTTGTGGCAATTCATTGAGTTGCCCATGATGAGTTCATTTTTCTGTATACAAATTATATTTTATTTAAAAGTTTGAAAAACAATCTATGTAACATATAACACTGGCTAACTTGGTATAGGGCAATAAAATCATATCATCTTTGAGGGTAATTCTCAATCAGGATTTGTACTATTGTCCATCACTTCAGATTAACCTTTAATATTACAAGGCTGTAAACTCTCTGCGTTCATTTTAGCTCTTGACCAGATGGATCATTAAATAGTGCTCCAACATAGTGCTAAATGAATCATGTAAGCATTATTTTACTGCATCTCTATGTTAAGAATAAATGTCTCATTCTCTGGAATTCCTGGGAACCAAGGGGAAAATACAGAATACACATCAGTGGGCTGTGTTTAATTTAACTGGACTCTGCTTTCCCGGCTAGGGTTTTCACATGGCCTTTCTCATTTGATCCACATATGACAACTATTGTATCTCAGCTTTGCTGACAAGGAAATGGAGATTCAGAGTGACAGGGCCAAAATATTAAATATAAAATATTTAAATACTTAATATATCAAAGTGCATATTGATATTTCCACTTTTACAAAGCACTAGCATACCTTGTAATTGTTTTTAAATAACTGGTAACTATGGTTTTAGGTACTTGAGGAAACTGCCTAAACATATTATCATCATACTCAGATCTGGTGATCTGTTCTGATACTTTCATCAGCCATCAGACCAGAGTAGCCTGAAGATGGAGGAACCTGTATCTACTGGTATCAAGACTAGTTTAGGGATCACCCTTGACCACTCAGACTTTCCAGCTATTTTATAAAAAGAAACAAGTAGGATTACACTCAACAGAATGTATTAGTCTACCCAGATATAGCTCAGCACTGTGGGCACCATGACATCCATCAGAGGAGAATGTGAAAGGGAAAATAAATTCTATTCTAAACCCTGTCAAGGACAAGTCATCAGCTGATAGGGAGGAGAGTTACATCTATCTTACCTTTTATTTCCAAACACCCACTTAAAGAAAGTGACCTCTAAAGTGTGGAAATGAGTCAGTGCATGAAACTTACTTTCCTGATGCAGCAGCAGAATTTCTTGGAGTCCAGAGTGGGACTAGATGTCCTCAGGAAACCAGTCATCATTTGCCAATGCGTTCAAAAAGTCCCTTTCTGGAGAGCTTCAGGGGTGCAAAACCATGTGCCTGTCCTACAGAAGCTGACAGTCCCATGGGAATGGCCCCTCCTGATGCTTCTGACATTGCTTCTGTTTGCTCCTAAAACTGGCTGAGGTCCAAACCCAAGCCTTGAGTACAGTTCCTGAGAGGAAGTTGTTCTTCATACACAGACCTCCGGTCTCATAACACAATTAGTTATTAGAAAACATTGAAAAAACTAACAATATTTGAGAATCCCCAGCCAACGAACCTTACAGCCCAGGCTCTTGGCTCTCACTTTCACTGACCAAACAACTTCTTCAACATGTCTCAGAACTTCATATTTCTATAAAAACAGCCCCTTGATAACATGTTCACTTGAAGTATTTTAAAAAGAGAGAGAAAGAACTGTCTCCTGGAGCGTTTTTGGCAGAGTAGATTGAATAAGACAAAGCAGGGAAACCAACACCCTTGTTATCTGCTATCTCATACTGAGTATATGGAATTGTCATGACAGCATTTCTAAGAAACTTACTTTACTTTGGCTATTCTGAAGCTCTTGTATCAAGTAAATTAATCATGTTTAAAAACTAAAATAATGCAAATGTCCTACTTCAACCTAAGTAAAACATTGCAAGATGCATACTACACATGCTTGGCTTTAAAACAAACAAGACAATCATTTTTTTAAGATGACGATATTAATATATTTTTTTTGTCTTGTGTTTTTCTAGCAAAATAGAGCACATGGAAAAAATTTCCAGAAATAATATTTAAAGGATTAAATTAAAAACGCATTGAAGGCAACATACAGGAAGAGGAAGCAAAGACGAAGATGCAATGAATGACTGATGGGCAGTTCATATCATGGCCTCTGAGAGAGGAAGCTACTGGAATGTTCCCTAGCTGGTGAGGGGCCATTGATCCACTATCAATCTGAGGCCACTGTAACTTCCAGTGTAAGCCAGTGACTTTCAGCACAAATGTTTCCATATGCTCTCAAGCCACCATTTGCACCTTGGATGACCAATCTCCCACCACCTTCTTTGGCAGGAAGCTGAATTACTCACAAACAACTGAAGTGTGCACCAAACCCCTGCCCGGAGGATGGGGAAGGAGCTGTTATTTCCTGTCCCTAGTATAGCCAGCCCAACTCAATCCTCATTCTTATTCTCTGGGGAAAACTTGATCACTTGGAGAGCAATACCTGAAATCACTGTGAAACCAGACTGGCAGACGTGCAGGTATGTTGCAGTCTGGAAGATTGTATCTGTAAGTCCTGGGAGAGTACCAGATGTAGACCTCTGAGTGTGCTTCAGACTCTGCCATCCCAGGTTCCCTGAGTTGATTTAGGCTTACTCAGCATATGTCTACAGGAGTTTTTTGTTTTTTTTTTTTAATCTCTACATTTAGAAATAGATACCTTAATATAGTCTTATTTTTAATAAGAGCTTTATTGAGATCTCATTTACACACCATAAAATTCTCCACCTAAAACATGTACAATTTAGTGGGTTTTGGTATATTCATATTGTACAGCTGTCACCACTATCTAATTTCAGAACATTCCCATCACTCCCAAAAGAAATCTCATACCCACGAGCAGTCATTTTCCATTCCACCTCCTTCCAATCCCTGGCAATCACTCTACTTTCTGATTCTATGAATTTGTTTATTCCATATAAATGGAATTATACAATGTGTGGGCTTTTGTGATTGGCTTCTTTCACTTAGTGTAATTTCAGGGTTCTATCATGTTGTAGTAGTTTTAGTAATACTTTATTTCTTTTCATGGCCAAATAATATCTGATTGTATGGATGTACTACAAATTATTTGTCCATTCATTAGCTAATGAACATTTGAGTTGTTTCTACTTTTTTGGCTATTAAGAATAATGTTCCTATGCACATTGGTGTACAGGTTTTTGTGTTGGTAATTATGTTGGGTAGAGAGGAGTGGAATTGCTGAATCATTTGGTAACTTTATGTTCAACATTTTGAAGAACAACCAAAACATTTAAAAAGGGCACCATTTTATATATCTTCCAGCAATGAATAAGTGTTCCATTCTATGTCCTCATTAACATTTATTATACCCACTCTTTATTTGAGTCATACAAGTGGATATGAGGTAGTACCTCTTTATGTTTTGATTTGCATTTTCTTATGACCAATAACGTTGGCCATCTTTTCATGTGCTGCTATAGGCTATTTGTATACCTGCTTTGAAAATTTTCTATTCAAATATTTCCCCACTTTTTGTCTTTTTATTGTTAACTTATAAGAGGTTTTTATATATTATCAATATGAATTCTTTATCAAATATATAATTTGCAATTATTTTATCCCATACCATGAGTTTTATTTTCATTTTCTTAAGAGAGTGCTTTAAAATATAAGGGGTTTAAGTTTTGGTGAAACTCAATTTATCTGTTTTTCTTTTGTTGTTTGTGCTCTGGTGCTTTGTACCTGAGGAACCATTGCCTAATTTAAGGTCACAGAGATTTGTATCTATGATTACATCCAAAAGTTTCATAGTTCTGATTTAGACATTTAGGTCTATGACCATTTTTGAGCTAATTTTTGTACATAGTGTGAGATAGAGGTGCAAATATTTTTATCTCCATGTGGATATCCAGATTTCCTAGCACCTTTGCTGAGAAGACTGTTCTTTCCCCTGTTGAAGTGTCCTAACACCTTTGTTGAAATCAATTGACTATAAATGTAAGGACTTATTTTTGGATCCCCAATTCTGTTTTCATTGAGTTTTATATTTATACTTTGATAGGACTGCACTATCAGGAATACTTTGTTGCTTTGTAATAAGTTTTAAAATTGGAAAGTGTGAGCCCTTGAAAGTTCTTTTTCAAGACTGTTTTGGATATTCTCTTGCATTTTGGTATGGATTTTATGATCAATTTCTGCAATAAAGGCAAGTTGGATTTTCATAAGAATGTGATAAATACATAGAACCATTAGGGAATTATTGCCATTTTTTTTAAAAAAATAGTCTTCCAGTAAAAACATGAGATGTCTTTCAATTTATTTTGGTCTTTTTAAATTTCTTTTTTTAAATGTTTGGTAGAATTCACGGGAAGCCACCTTAGCATGGACTTTTCTTTGTGGGAATTTTTGGATCCCTAATTCAACTTGTTTATTTATTATAGTTCTATTCAGATTGTTTACATTTATTGAGTCAGTTTTGATAATGTCTTTCTAGGAATTTGTCCACTTCAAGCTAAATAATTTGTTGGCATAAAATTTTTTGTGGTATTCTTATAGTCCTCTATTTCTATGAAATCCCCTCTTTGATTCTCCATTTTAGATTTGAGTCTTTTCTCTTCCATTTCTGGGTCAGTCTAACTACTCACTTGCCAATTTTATTTACCTTTTCAGAGAACTAGCTTTTGATTTTGTTGATTTTTCTCTATTTCCCACTTCATCTATTTCTACTTTAATCTTCAGTATGTACTTCTTTCTTCTGTTTTGGTGTCTAGTTTTCTCTTCTTCTTCTTCTTAGAGTGAAATGAGGTCATTCGTGATCCTCTTTGGAAACAGAGGATCATTTACTTCTCCAAATTGTTTCTAGGTCCTGCTTTAGCTATACTCCATAATAGTTTTCATTTTCCTTTACTTTTCAGTATTTTCTAATTTCTCTTTTAATTTCTTTTTGGGTCAATTTGGTATTTAGGAATGTGTTGTTTAACTTTTAATTTCTTTTTGGGTCAATTTGGTATTTAGGAATGTGTTATTTAGGAATGTGTTGTTTGTGAATTTCATAAATTTTCTTCACTTATGTATTTGATCCCACTATGATCAGAGAACATATTTTGTATGGTTTAAGTTTTTTTAATATATTGAGCATTGTATTATGATCTAATATATGGTTTATTCTGGAGAATGTTTCCTATGCAGTTGAGAAGACTGTGTATTTTACTGTTCTTAGGTGAGAGTTCTGTATATATTAAATCCAATCCAAATGTAAAATTCACAATGCTTAAAATCCAATAAGTTATGAAATATTCAAGGAAGCAGGAAAATACAAGCTATAATGAGGAGGAAATGAATCAATCAACAATGACCCAGAAATAACACAGAATATAGAATTAATAAGCAAAGACATTAAAATAATTATTATGACTATATTCCATATGTTCAAGATGTTAGAGGAAAGATCACACAGGTTGAATAGGGACAAGAAAGAGGTATATTTAAAGATTCCAAAGTAACTGAGGGAGACAAAATCTACTATATCTGAGATTTAAGAAAATACATTAGGTCAGATTGATGGCAGATTCACATTATGAAAGAAAAGATTAGTAAACTTTAATTCATAACAATAGAAACTATCTAAAATTAAAGAGTAAGAGAAAAAGATAGAAAAATAAACAAAGTATCAATGAATTGTAGAAAAATGTAAAACATTCAAATATATGTGTAATCAAAGTCCCCAAAGTGGGGGTTAGGGGAGAGAAGGTGATAGAAAAAAAAATTGAATAAAAAATGGCCAATAATTTCCCAAACATGAAAACTATAAACCTATTTATCCAAGAAATGCAACAAGACCCCCACCCCGTACAAAAACACAAAGAAGGCTACTCTAAAGTACATTATAATCAAATTGCTTAAAATCTATGATAAAGAGAAAATATTAAAAGCTTCCAGAGTACATTGCTTAAAAAAAAAAAAAATCAGAAAAATTCCAGCAGATTTCTCATCAGAAACAATGCAAGCCAGAAGTTGGATGGCTGTCTTTAAAGTACTAAATAAAATAACAATTCTTGACCCGTAATTTTTAATCTGTCAAAAATATTTTTCAAAAGTTAAGAAAACATAAAATCATTTTTAGACATGCATAAGCTGAAATCATTTGCTATCAGCAGAACTGCATTACAAGGAATGTTGAAGAAAGCCCTCCAGGCAAAAGGAAGATTACCGAATATACGCGAGTATCAGCCGAGTTTTTGTGCTGAAAATTTGTGCCGAAAAACCCAAACTCAGCTTATACTCGGGTCATACAGGTTATTTGATTTGGTGCGCTTAGCTTAACAGGTAATCAAGCTAAATCACAAACATTAAAATCCTTCAAAACTGGATTCCTCCTCCTCATCAT
>CAUYPK010023948.1:0-14289 GCA_963574355.1 Loris lydekkerianus
AAATCAAAACTACATTGAGATATCATCTAACTCCAGTAAAATTAGCCCATATCACAAAATCTCAAGACCAGAGATGTTGGAGTGGATGTGGAGAAAAGGGAACACTTCTACACTGCTGGTGGGAATGCAAATTAATACATTCCTTTTGGAGAGATATATGGAGAACACTTAGAGATCTAAAAATAGATCTGCCATTGAATCCTATAATTCCTCTACTAGGTATATACCCAGAAGACCAAAAATCACATCATAAGAAAGATATTTGTACCAGAATGTTTATTGCAGGCCAATTCACAATTGCTAAGTCATGGAAAAAGCCCAAGTGCCCATCAATCCACAAATGCATTAATAAATTGTAGTATATGTACACCATGGAATATTATGCAGCCTTAAAGAAAGATGGAGACTTTACCTCTTTCATGTTTACATGGATGAAGCTGGAACATATTCTTCTTAGTAAAGTATCACAAGAATGGAAGAAAAAGTATCCAATGTACTCAGCCCTACTATGAAACTAATTTATGGCTTTCATATGAAAGCTATAACCCAGTTATAACCTAAGAATACGGCAAAGGGGGAGAGGGAGAGGAGGGGGGGAGGTGAACGGAGGGAGGGTGATTGGTGGGATTACACCTGCGGTGCATCTTACAAGGGTACATGTGAAAGTTAGTAAATGTAGAATATAAATGTCTTAACACAATAACCAAGAAAATGCCAGGAAGACTATGTTAACCAGTATGATGAAAATGTGTCAAACTGTCTATAAAATCAGTGTATGGTGCCCCTCGATTGTATTAATGCACATAGGTATGATTTAATAATAAAAAAAGGAAAAAGGAAAAAAAGAAAAGAAAAGAAAAAAGGTGCAACCCTTGTGGGAAGAGGGAGGTCAAGGACCTCCAAGGCAGAAATGAAACTAAGACTCAGGAGAGAGAAAGAAGTATTTCCATTCAGGTCAAAGAGCAGATTTTCCTTAGCAAACAGCCTACAATGAGATAAGGTTAGGGAGGGGCATAATCAGGGGATGAGGAGCTGTCTCCACCTTGCACCTTTAGCCCTCACCTGTGGTTCCATCTGGGCCCAGCCTCAGTCCAGACATCTTGGTCTGCACCCTGACGCTTTTTGATTGTGTTCAGACTCTACTCAGTTAATGATACTTATTGAATGGCTATACAGCCGGGGCAGGGACAGGGCTCCAGAGACACATAGGTCTCTGCTCTAATAGGAAAAGCTCCCATGTAAACGTAACTGTGGTGCATGCGGAAAGTTCTGCAGCAGAAATGTGATGCCACATAGGAGGGGAAACAATGTTGAGGGGCTGACAGGATGGGTCTGTCAGAGGAAGGTATATCTGGGTGAAGAGGGCTAACCAGGTAAATGAGAGGTGGGCACTTCTGCCTGTGGAGCATAAGAGAGAAGCTGGGAAATGTGAAAAGCATGAGAAACCCAGTGTGGGAAGGCGGAGCATGATGGCGGACAAGACTGACGTGTAGTCCACCTCTCCCGAGTCATCAGGTGAGAGGAAGGTCTGGACCTTTTCCCCACATGGATTATCCGTGTGGACAGACAGCTGGAGACTCGCAGCGAATTGGCAGATTGCTGTATATGAGGTGTAATTTAAAACCACGGACTCTGTTGTAGAGATTTTTTCTGCTTAGCCATGCTGGCTGGCAGGCCCCTCCCTCATGGAGGACAGCAGTTTGCAATTCCTGGCAAAACCCAACTGATGAAAATTTATTCTTGAGCAGAGTTTGGCACCCGAAAGGGAAGCCACTCAGAATCACAAGGAACTAAGCAACCTGATGGAAAATTGAAAGGAAGAGATCCTGCCTGGGAAACAGACATTTTGAATTGTCCGAAATGGGGGGCACCTTCCCCCAGAACAACAGGAGTGATTAAATATACCAGACCATTCCTGATGGGGAATATTGGTGCAGACTAGCAGTTCAGGCTGCACGGCAAACTGGCAGGTGGCTGAACTCAAAATTCCAGACTCAAAAGTGACACTCTGAGCCACAAAACTGAGTATAAGGTTTCCGCACACCAGCGGCAATGACCAGGTGGCAGCCAGCATCCTCCCCCACAGCCAATTGCAGTTGCCAGTTTGTAGGAGAATGCAGGAGCAGAGTGGAAAGATTTGTGAAGCTTGGACTCCTGTACTGAGTTGGGAGGTTGGATAGGAGTGCTGTCTGGAACAGAGCAGCTGAGGTTGCACAATAATTAGGTAAAAAAACTTTTACAGAAACTCCAAAATGGCGATCAGCTAGGTAGGGGGGTTATTGTGGTAATTAGTATAAACTGTGAATCAGGTATAAGCCTGGGAACCCCTCACAGCGCCACCTGGTGTCCAGAAAGTATATTGCATTATAAATATATTCCTACAAAAGGTGATCCCTACTTCATATATATAGATGTATATTTCTACTTATATACAAGAATAATATTTTTGTGATTGGTGCCTTTTTTTCTCATCATTTTCTTGGAGAAACTATTGTTAATTTTTATTTTTTATACATTTATTAATTTCTTCTATTTTTAATTTTTTCTTTCTTCTTTTTTAATTTTTTTATGAACACCACTTTTTTTTCTCCCTTTGCTCTTCCTCTTCTTCCCTTCCTATGGTTTCTGAGAGTGCCAGCATCAGATTTCTAGAGGGTTTTCTGTTTGTTCATTTTGTCTGTATGTTTTTTACCCTTATTTCCCCTCAATTATTTTATGATTAACATTATTTTTATTGTAGTTTTTTTGTTGTTGCTGTCTGTATGTCTATGTGTTTCTGATTGATTGTGTATGTGTGGGCTTGTGTGTCTGGTAGCCTTTTTATCTGTTTATTTGCTCATTTGGTCTCAATGAGTTTGGTGTTTCAACCTGCAATTCTGAGCTCCCAGCACTCCCCTCCACTCTCATTTTGAGGTCTGGAGGCCTTTCCCCCAGGAGTCCAGATTCTTGGGTGATTTCTTGAGGAATGTGGACAGGGCCTGGATGACAGCTGGTCAGTGCTGATTCTGCGGCACAGGAGTGAGAAGAAGACATTCAGCTGAGAAGGAACCACACCAGAGCAGCAGTGCCCTAAGGTGCAGAGCAGCAGCCATTTTTGGCAACAAAATGGCCCATCCCTGGATATTCTGAAGCCACAAGCCCTGTCTCCCTGGGCAGCCAGAGGGGGCTGGGCATCTTCTAAGATTGCAACCACTGCGGAACAGATCTGGGACTGAAACACAGGCCTCATGGCAGTACTGGCCTGGATGCAGCACAGGGAACAGAAAACACACACTCAGGGCCAGGAAATTCCCATGGCAGGGTTGACCCAGAGGACCGCTTTACTGAGCCTAAGACACACCCAGCCCTCAGGGGATCATCAGCCTATAGACAAAGGAAAGCAGGAGGCTAGAGCTGACAAATACAAACCTACAGGAGTAAAGACAGGGCCTGAGACACAGGTTTTGGGAACTCAAAACAGCTTCTCTTCTGCAGAGAAATTTAGCAGGGACAGAAATAAATTCCCACAAAGTTGTTCTGTTCTGTCAGTAACATCAATCAGGGGCAGGGATGGAACTGAGTGAACACCCCCAAGCCCCCATCAAGCGCCCGAGGTTGTCAGGCCTCACCACCCCCTGCTGGATAGAGGCAGAGAGCAGTGGCCTGGATGAGCAGACACAGATTTTCTTGTGATTCAGGCAAGTGCAACCCCCTATACTATCTGCTTACAGGAGGCAACAAAGTCACAGCCCTGTGGGGCTATCAGTGACTGGTGTGACAGAGGTACAAGGTGGGGAAGGAGGCATCAACATTCCTAGACTACTCTATTTGCTGCATGGGTCCTCCTGACTTCACAGAGCACAGGAGCAAGTCATATTTGAGTTGTCACCAGACCCCTGTGATTTAGTTCCCAGAAACCTTTGAAACTCTCACACCTGAGACAGGTGCTGACTGAGAAAACTGATTTGGAACTTTTGAACTGAGCCAATTGCCTGAGGACTATTCAAGGGGTGCCCTAGGTGTGTGGTTGTAGGAAGGTTTGATTTTCCTTTTATAATTGTTGCCTGTGGGGGGCAGGGCGACTTAATTGCTGGTATTTCTCCACAGCTGAGACTTCAACCCAGAGTAACTGTTTCACTAGGGTCAAACAGAGACCAGCTGAAAAGAAGACAGAACCACTTAGCCCCACCACACCAATAGGTACCCAGTTTCTCAGGCCGTAGTACTGTAGAGGTCCTCAACAAAGGTCCAGGGGAAAAGTCAAACTGTGTAAAATAATCATGGGGTGGAATCAGCGGAAAAACTCTGGTAATATGAATAACCAGAATAGATCAACCCCCGCAGAAAAAAATATGGCAGATGTAACTGAGAGATCCCATTCATAAACAGCTGGCTGAGATGTCAGAAACCGAATTCAGAATTGGGATTGCAAACAAGATTAATAGAATGGAGGAAAATTTGGAAGTAGAAATTTGAAGAGCAATTCAAAAGTCAGAATTAGAAATTTGAGGAGAAATTCAAAAGTTGTCTCAAGAATTTAATGAATTTAAAGACAAAAACACAAAAGATGTTGATGCACTAAAGCAAGAATTCACAGCCCTCAAAGATCTGAAAAATACAGTAGAATCCCTCAGTAACAGAGTGGAGCAAGCAAAAGAAAGGATTTCTGACATTGAAGACAAAGCTTTTGAATGCTCCCAAACTCTCAAAAAGAAAGAGAAATGAAGAACAAAAACGGATCATTCTCTCAGAGAGCTCTGGGATAATTCAAAGAAGGCTAATATTCGTCTCATTAGAATCCCTGAAAGTGATGTAGTGGCCTCGCTAGGCACAGAGGCCCTTCTCCATGAAATTATGAAAGAGAATTTTCCAGACATGCCAGGAGATTCTGAAATTCAGATAGCAGACAGTATCAGAACTCCAGCACGCCTCAATCCCAGTAAGACATCCCCTAGGCATATCATAATTAACTTCACTAAAGTTAATATTCAGGAGAAAATTCTGAAAGCAGCCAGATGTAATTCATTACCTACAAAGGGAAGAATGTTAAAATGACTGCAGATCTCTCTACTGAAACTTTTCAAGCCAGTAAAGGATGGTCATCGACTTTTAATCTCCTAAAACAAAATAACTTTCAACCTTGGATCCTATATTCAGCTAAACTGAGATTCATTTATGATGAAGAAATTAAATACTTTAATGACATTCATATGTTGAAGAAATTTGCCATAACAAAACCAGCTCTTCAGGATATTCTCAGACCTATCCTCCATAATGACCAGCCCAATCCTCTTTCACAAAAATAAACTCACTCAGAAATTTTTGATCAAACTCCAACTTCCACAGTGGCAAAAGGATTAAAAGGATCTACTAGACTTTCGAAAAACTCGATACCCAAGATTTTACCAGACTTATCGATATTCTCCATTAATGTGAACAGCTTAAACAGTCCTCTAAAGAGGCACAGGTTAGCTGACTGGATACAAAAACTTAGGCCAGATATTTGCTGCATACAAGAGTCACATCTTACCCTAAAAGATAAATATAGACTCAGGGTGAAAGAATGGTCGTCCATATTTCAGGCAAATGGTAGCCAGAAAAAAGAAGGCATTTCAATTCTATTTGCAGACAAAATAGGTTTTAAACCAGCAATTATAAGGAATAAGAAAGGTCACTTCATGTTTGTTAAGGGTAATACTCAATATGATGAGATTTCAATTATTTATGTTTATGCACCCAACCAGGATGCGCCTCAATTAATAAGACAGAGAAACTCTAACAGACATGAGCAAATTGATTTCCTCCAGCTCCATAATAGTCATAGATTTCAACACTCCTTTGGTAGTGTTGGACAGATCCTTCAATAAGAAGCTGAGCAAAGAAATTTAAGATTTAAACCTCACAATCCAACATTTGCATTTAGCAGACATCTACAGAACATTTCATCCCAACAAAACTGAATACACATACTTCTCATCAGCCCACAGAACATACTCCAAAATCAATCACATCTTGGATCACAAATCTAACCTCAGTAAATTTAAAAGAATAGAAATAATTTCTTGCATCCTCTCGGATCACGATGGAATAAAAGTTGAGGTCAGTAAGAACAGGAATCTGCATACTCATACAAAAACATGGAAGTTAAATAACCTTATGTGGAATAATAGCTGGGTCAGAGATGAGATTAAGAAGGAAATTGCCCAATTTTTGGAACAAAACGACAATGAAGACATGAATTATCAGAACCTTTGGGATACTGCAAAGGCAGTCCTAACTGGGAAATTTATAACATTACAAGCCTTCCTCAAGACAATGGAAAGAGAGGAAGTTAACAATGTAATGGGACATCTCAACCAACTCGAAAAGGAAGAACATTCCAACCCCAAACCCAATAGGAAAAAAATAAATAACCAAAATTAGAGCAGAATTAAATGAAATTGAAAACAAATGAATTATACAACAGATCAATAAATCAAAAAGTTGGTTTTTTGAAAAGGTCAATAAAATAGGTAAACCCTTGGCTAACCTAATCAGGAAAAAGGATTAAAATCTCTAATCTCATCAATCAGAAATGACAAAGATGAAATAAAAACAGACTCCTCAGAAATTCAAAAAATCCTTAATGAATATTACAAAAACTTTATTCTCAGAAATATGAAAATCTGAAGAAAATTAACCAATTATTGGAAGCATATCACCTTTCAAGACTTAGCCGGAATCAAGTGGAAATGTTGAACAGGCCCATATCAAGTTCTGAAATAGCATCAACCACACAAAATCTCCCTAAAAAGCAAAGCCCAGAACCAGATGGCTTCACGTCAGAATTCTACCAAATCTTTAAAGAGGAACTAGTACCTATATTACTCTACCTGTTCCAAAGTATAGAAAAAGAAGGAATACTATGGAACACATTCTATGAAGCAAACATTACCTTCATCCTCAAACCAGGAAAAGACCCAACAAGAAAAGAAAATTATAGACCAATACCACTAATGATTATAGATGTAAAAATATTCAACAAGATCCTAACAAACAGAATCCAGCAACATCTCAAACAAATCATACATCATGACCAAGTCAGTTTTATCCCAGGGTCTCAAGGCTGGTTAAACATCCGTATATCTATAAGTATAATTCAGCACATAAACAAGTTAAAAAAACAAAGACCATATGATTCTCTCAATTGATGCAGAAAAAGCTTTTTGATAATATCCAGCATCCCTTCATGATCAGAACACTTAAGAAAATTGGTATAGAAGGGACATTTCTTAAACTGATAGAGGCCATCTACAGAAAACTCACAGCCAATATCATATTGAATGGAGTTAAACTGAAATAATTACCACTCAGAACAGGAAGCAGACAAGGCTGCCCATTGTCTTCTCTGCTCTTTAACATTGTAATGGAAGTTTTAGCCACCACAATTAGGGAAGAAAAGGCAAGGAAGTGTATCCATATAAGGTCAGAAGAGATCAAACTTTCGCTCTTCGCAGATGATATGATTCTATATCTGGAAAACACCAGGGATTCTACTACAAAACTCTTAAAAGTGACCAAAGAATACAGCAGCATCTTGGGTTACAAAATCAACACTCATAAATCGGTAGCCTTTATATATACCAACAATAGTCAAGCTGAAAAAAAAGTTAAGGATTCTATTCCATTCACAGTAGTGCCAAAGAAGATGAAATATTTGGGAGTTTATTTAACAAAAGATGTGAAATATCTCTATAAAGAGAACTATGAAACTCTAAGAAAAGAAATAGCTGAAAATGTTAACAAATGGAAAAACATACCATGCTCATGGCTTGGAAGAATCAACATTGTTAAAATGTCCGTACTACCCAAAGCAATATACAATTTTAATGCAATCACTATTAAAGCTTCACTGTCGTCCTTTAAAGATCTTGAAAAAATAATACTTTGTTTTATATGGAATCAGAAAAAAACCTCGAATAGGCAAGACATTACTCAGAAATAAAAACAAAGCAGGAGGAATTAAGCTACCAGACTTCAGACTATACTATAAATCGATAGTGATCAAAACAGCATGGTACTGGTACAAAAACAGAGAAGTAAATGTCTGGAACAGAATAGAAAACCAAGAGATGGATCTAGCTTCTTACCATTATTTGATTTTTGACAAGCCAATTAAAAACTTCCAGTAGGGAAAAGATTCCCTATTTAACAAATGGTGCTGGGTGAACTGGCTGGCAACCTGTAGAAGACTGAAATTGGACCCACAACTTTCACCATTAACTAAGATAGACTCTCACTGGATTAAAGATTTAAACTTAAGACATGAAAATATAAAAAATACTAGAAGATAGTGCAGGGAAAACCCTTGAAGAAATTGGTCTGGGTGAGTATTTTTTGAGGAGGACCCCCGGGCAATTGAAGCAGCTTCAAAAATACATTACTGGGAACTGATCAAACTAAAAAGCTTCTTCACAGCCAAGAACATAGTAAGTAAAGCAAGCAGACAGCCCTCAGAATGGGAGAAGATATTTGCAGGTTATGTCTCCAACAAAGGTTTAATAACCAGAATTCACAGAGAACTCAAACGTATAAGCAAAAAAAGAACAAGTGATCCCATCGCAGGCTGGGCAAAGGACTTGAAGAGAAAGTTCTCTGAAGAAGACAGGTGCACAGCCTACAGACATATGAAAAAATGCTCATCATCTTTAATCATCAGAGAAATGCAAATCAAAACTACTTTGAGATACCATCTATCTCCAGTAAGATTAGCCCATATCACAAAATCCCAAGACCAGAGATGTTGGTGTGGATGTGCAGAAAAGGGAACACTTCTACACTGCTGATGGGAATGCAAATTAATACATTACTTTTGAAAAGATGTTTGGAGAACACTTAGAGATCTAAAGCTACATCTGCCATTCAATCCTATAATTCCTCTACTAGGTATACACCCAGAAGACCAAAAATCACATTATAACAAAAATATTTGCACCAGAATGTTTATTGCAGCCCAGTTCACAATTGGTAAGTCATGGAAAAAGCCCTAGTGCCCACTGATGCACAAATGGATTAATAAGTTTTGGTATATGTACACCATGGAATATTATGCAGCCTTAAAGAATGATGGAGACTTTACCTCTTTCATGTTTACATGGATGGAGCTGGAACATATTCTTCTCAGTAAATTATCTCAGGAATGTAAGAAAAAGTATCCCATGTACTCAACCCTACTATGAAACTAAAGTATGGCTTTCACATGAATGCTATAACCTACCTATAACCTAAGAATATGGGGAAGGGGCAGAGGGAGGGGAGGGAATGGGGGAGGATGGGCAGAGGGAGGGTGATTGGTGGGATTACACTTGCAGTGCATCTTACAAGGGTACATGTGAAACTTAGTAAATGTAGAATATAATTGTCTCAATACAATAACTAAGAAAATGCCAGGAAGGCTATGTTAACCAGTGTGATGAAAATGTGTCAAACTGTTTATAAAACCAGTGTATGGTGCCCCACAATCGCATTAATGTTTACAAGTATGATTTAATGTTAATAATAAATTAAAAAAAAGAAACCCAGTGTGGGCAGAGAGAGGGCCAGGAAGTGAAGCCAGTGGTTTGGATCTGGTCATTGCAGATGTTGAGTCATGGCAAGGAGTCAGCACTTTATCTGTGAACAGAGGAGGGTCTTAAGGTTTCAGAATAAACTAGAGACTTCTGTCAAAGAGATAAAAGGCTGGTGCTATAATCTAGGAAAACAGATGAGGAGCTGGCAGTGAGGACAGGCTGCAATGACAGAGATGAGGACTTTGGATTTTACATGTATAATAGTGTGGTGAATATATCCTTTCACTGCAATAACTGTTCTCAATCACTTCCTCAACTGGCATTCCTAGAATCATCTTTTATAAATGTGTCTTTAAAGAGCATTTCTATGTGGAACATTTCTGTCCTTCCCAGACAGCCAGGAGGAACAAGAACATGGGCGAGTATACCTGGAAAGTTGTGTGAACTGGATATCCAAACATCACTCTCACTGGCCCAAGGTAGGTCAGACCTAACTGCAACCAGGCTGAAAAATGTGGTCCAGCCATCTGCCAGGAGAAGGGGTAACAGGAGCCTGCAGCCCTTGCCATAGGGGGAAGTAGAATAATGGCACCCAAAAATGTCTACACAGTAATCCCAGGAACCTTACATAGGAAAAGAGATTTTGCAGATATGCTTAAAGGTGCAGATCTTGAGAGAGAGACTTTTGGATTATCTAGGTAGGCCCAATATAATCACATGAACCATTAAATGTAAGATAAAGAGGGTAGACTGAAAGGGGAGAAGAGATTACAAGCATAAGGCACAATCTACCATTACTTGTTTTGAAGATGGAGGAAGGAGGTCACAGCTAAGAAATGTGGGCAGCCTCTAAAAGCTGGGAATGGCCCTCAACTGACAGCCAGTACACAAAGAGGAACTCCATTTTACAACCTCAAGTAATTGAATGTACAAGAAAACAGATTGTCTCCTAGAGCCTCCAGAAGGAAATACAGCCCTGCCTTTGATATCTGTGTCAGAATTCTGGCCTATAGAATCATAGGATAGTAAATTTGTGTTGTTTAAGCCACCATGTTTGTGGAAATTTATAATGGCAGCAAAGAAAAAAAATCTAATATAACCCTATATTGGGCATTTTGTGCTTGAAGTAGTCACTACACATTCAGGAAGAAGTTTCATAATCAGTTGAAAAACAGGACTTTGGGAGTCATCGGCTAACATGTGGAGAAAAAAAACACCAGAAAGAGCTTGGAGTGTGAAGAATTGAGAACCAAGAAGTGAATCTTGGAGAACAAAAGTCTTCAGTAGATCCAGGTAGAATGACAGGTGGAATGACAGAAGCCAACCCGGAGAGCGTATGATGGAGGAACTAAATTGAGGTGAGGACTTCAAAAGAAAGAGAAGGTCTGCAGTTCCAAGTGCAAGATGAACAGAAGCAGACAGGGTCTGTGTCTTCACCCTTCATTCATCCCTGCTCTGTCCTGCACCACGAGACTTTCTCTACTCAGAGGGAAGACCCTCAGCCAGCTCCCCTTATGGAGCAAACTGGGTTCCAGAGGGTTTCCTGTTGGTAAGGAGGTACAGAGAAGATGGCCCTGTCTTGGTATTCTTTTCTCAGCTTCAGCCTTGCTCTCAGTACTGCTTTCCCCATGCGGCACTAGAGACTAGACACAGGAATCAGGTCCCTGGAAGCTGAGACTCAGGTGAGCCAACATTCCTTTCTTTAACCCCAGATCTGATTGCAGTTCCTTTATATCCCAGGAAATTATCAGGAAGCTCTCTCCATACCTTTCCCACTGTTGAGTTTTAGCAGAAACCAGAACACATCATACTAAGTGACAGACTTTCCACCTTCAAAACACAAACACTGCCTTTTCACTTGCAGGAAGACAGAGTACAGACACTTTTCTCCATTGTTACCACTAAATACAACTGAAAACCCTGGACATTACATATAAAATAAACACAAAAAAGACCCGTCAGAAGGCAGACATGTCAGGTTCAGAGCAATCATACCATGGTGAGTTTCTCAGATTTTCTTTTTCTTTGGTATATTCCTGACTTAGAGCTGAAGAGGTTGAGCACTTGACACGTGTATACACACACCATAAAAGCCTCAAAAATAAAAAAGAAACCTTCAAAACACCTCCTGACTCTTCAAGGAAAGGGGGCAGGAAAGGGGAAGTCTAGCAAGAGAGAAGACCTTTGATATAGTCACCACAGTACTCCTGCCAAACACTACGTAAGACATCCCACAAGCCAAGGTGGGTGAGGACTTTCCTAGACTTACATTTTCACGGGCTGTAATGAGACGCCCCAGTAGACTATGAGCAGTGAGGTGGCAGGGTCCCCACGGCTTCGGAGAATGTCCAGGGGATGAACCTCCTCTACTGGCCCTCCTCAACAGATAACAACATATTTTCTCTGAGCTTCAACTTTTGACCCAGCATAGAAAAACATGTTTTCCTTAAAACTTTAGCTTTTAACTTCACAGATGGCACTTCAAAGCAGTCACGTACATCTTCCAGCTAATCTTGTAGTATTGCCCATATTTTAGAGGTCACACACTAATAATAGATTATGTTTACCTGGGAATTTGTGCCTGTTTCTCTTCACATAATGAAACTGAAAATGTGTCTTACTTCCTTGAAAAACAACTTTGTACTGCCTCCTTAAAAATGAAGCTGTTTGGGCCCTCGGGGCTGGTGATAGAGAAAAATATCCCAAACCTCCCAATTCCATCTCTGTCTCTCGCATTTTTGTCTGTTGTGTTTTATTTAATCTATTTTATTTCATCATTTCCCACCGATCCCGCTCTGGTTTGTTCACTTTTCTCTTCAGTTCAAGAGAGGCAGCATACAACCAGGGACCAGAGTACAGGAGAAGTGCAAGTGACAAGGTGAGAAAATTCCCAGAGGAACAAAGAAGTGAAATTTGCAATTGGTGAGTACTTAACAGGGGATAATCATTGTCAGGAGTAATAAATTATGGGAAAGTTGGGCTCAAAGAAGCGAGAATTCTTTATTAAATGCTTAAATGTATAATAAAAAAAGGGGCTGTTGTGTTCAGGTTGCTCAGTTAGAACACTTTTCCACTTTGTTCAGGAAGTTTGTCCTTGGTTTCCCAAGGAAGGCACTGTTAATGCAGCCACTTGGGAAAAAATGAGAAAAAAGTTACGTTCTCATTAAAATTCTTATCTATATCTTTTCTCTCTGAGAACTAATTAGAGATTGTTTAAATCTCAGTCATGAACAGGGATGCCCCTTTCTAATCTGTACAGGGTTATCCTCTTCTGCTCCTGCAGAAGAACCTCTTCCCCCTGAATTCCAACAAGAGTTACAAGATGAGTAACCCGAGTATGAAAAGGACCAGTCCTCCTCTACCTCAAATGAAAACACAAACCCTCCCAGGATGGTAGCTATTGCTGGACCTCAGATTTTTTAAATCTGCCTAAACCTACTTTGTCCTGCCCTTTCAAAGAATTTGCCTCTGTAGCATCTTCAGTTCCTAACTGAGATGCCTATTATTCTAGCAATGAATAAAAAACAAAACAAACAAACAAAAAAAAACATTCTTTATGTCTGTTAACACTTTCAAAAAAAAAAATGTCTTAACATAAATCAAAGATTGCCCCTGAAAATTGCAAAAGAAAGCAGTGGGCAGCTGCAAAATAAATTCTCCTCCAAAGATCGGGAGGAATTCTATACTGAGCTAAAATAACCTTGACAGCAACTAGGTAACAGACAACAGCACCCTACTTTCTTGAGAAGTGTTATCATTAACTCTTTCTATCCTTTGTTGTAATCATAACTATGCAGCTGCTATTAAGCTAAGGACAATAGTATGATAAAGTTTGGAAAAAGCTGTTTCCCCCAAACTCATATTTCACACCTTGAAGGCACCTAAATTCTCACAGGCAATTAAAGGTTCCTTCCCCTAAATTCTAAACTATTCCAGTAAATGCTATGTAAATGCTGTGGAGAAGCCTGGTGGTCACCTGGGTGGGTGGGCAGAGAGTGCAGTGCTCCCACACTTGCAGCAGCATTGCCAGGAGATTTCTCCTGGGAGTTTTGGAATTCTGCTGTCACACACTCTTTGCCCCCAATCACTGTGGTCCAACTGCTTTACTTTGGTTGCATGCTGAAAACTTTAATTCTCATTAATTCTAATTTTGGAAATCAGTGTTTCTATATCTGATATGTATTACAAAAATTTAGGCTTCAATCTCAAATAATAGCCCATTGGGACATATTTTATCGAACTGATCTCTAGTTGGGTACCCACCTTTAACTAAAGACAATAACAATTTTATTACAACATGGCCCAGCCAATGTATCTTTTACCTTAACTCTATAGAAAAATGGCCTTTGAATGGATTCTTAAAAATTTATAATAATATTACATCATTTAAAATAACAAATCTAATTAAAATACTTAGACTTTTTTCTTAATAAAATTTATAAGGGGAGGAGACAAGATGGCTGACTGAAGCCAGCTTTCCACAGAGGCTCCCATCCAGAAGGAGAGTTAAAGGACAAAAATTTAGCAAGTAACCTGGTGGATTTGAGCTGCACTAAGAGAGAAGGTTGAAGAACGCATGTCAACCCTTCTGAGGCGAGCTGTGACCACAAGGATACAAACAAAAGGTACAAAATCCATCACCAAGTGAACAGGAGTCCCCTCCCCCATGAGAACGGCTCGGAGTGCCCCACAAACAATAGGGCAGAGTTCAAAGGTCCTCCCACTAAACTCCATAGGAGAGACCCTCTAAAAACTGGACCTA
>CAUYPK010023950.1:0-17758 GCA_963574355.1 Loris lydekkerianus
GTTTAATATATTATTGTTAAAATTATATGCTTTTGTGTGAGTGTTTGTCTGTTTTGGCAGGTCACTGCGTGGTGTGGCTCTCTGACTCTCACAGTTTAAAATTTTGGCTCTTTGTGTCGAACTTGTTCGCCACCCCTGGTATGGTGTATATATTAAATGCCACTGAATTGCATACTCTAAAAATGTCTAAAAGGGTACATGATAGAATTTTACCACAAGAACAAAATTAATGAAGGTCTAAAAGGGTACATGATAGAATTTTACCACAAGAACAAAATTAATGAAGGTACAGCACAACAAGAAAGGACAAAAAAGCCCCCACAGAGGGGAAGGGGCACCCATGCACTCACCCTGGGTGGTGCGGGGCTGCTGCCCCACTGCCTGGCCCACCGCCTGCCCCAGCTGGTCCGACAGCCACAACTGCATGCGGATGAAGGGCTCGCGCCCCTTCTGCGTCAGCTTGCTCCATGGCTTTGGCCGGGACAGCATGTCGCTCACGCTGCCCTGTGACAGGCCCAACACCTGTGGACGGTAGGAGTGGGCCGGGTAGGTGAGCCAGCCCCTGGCACCCTGGGTTGGTTCTCCCTGCCCTTCCTGGTGAGGGCAGGCTGCCTTCGTTTGACCTTCGTCCCCCCAGCACCTGCTGTGAGCCTGTGCTGTGTCCCTATGTCCAGCACCCTTCCTGACACCCAGATATGTAAAAATCTTTCTTGGCCTTTGAGAGCTCTCAAGTATCCCTTCCTCCAGGAAGCCTTCTGTGCCTCCTCCTTAAGCCACTGCCTCCTCTGAGCCTGCCTGGCCCTTTGCCTGTTCCTTTGCTAAGGGTACAGGTGACAGTGAAAACCAAAGCTGCAGGAGCACCAACCCACCAGGACATCCTGGGGATACTGGCTGGGCTGAAACCCCAGGAGGAGTGGAGGGCCCTTGGGAGGGGACAGGTGAGGGGCTTTTCACTATAACCACTATAGACCTGCAGGCCAGTTCTGCAGCGGCCCCTCCTTCCCCTGGGCCCAGGCAACTGGATGCAGGACACAGGGCCTGGGTGCCTGCTTGGGTTGGGATCCTGCTTGTCCCTGTCCCCCCCACCCCCTCCACCCGCACCTTCTCCCCAAAGATCCGCTGGCAGATGCCGTTCTTGGCTAGTTTCTCCTTGACTTGGCGGGTCAGCTCCAGAGTGTCCACCTCACGGTACATGTACAGCTCGTACTGCTCCGGGGTCAGGGGTGGCACGGTGGGCTTCAGGGTGCGTGGCACATAGGCTGGGTAGTAGGCCAGCCGCCCGCTGCCCGCCTCCGGGATGCTGCCCTCAGCCTTGGGTTCACCCCCCCTTGGGGACTCCTCCTCGCACCCTGCTGCCTCGTCTTCAGCGGCTGCTTGAGCCTCGTCCCCACGGGGCCATGCCCGCCCATTGGGCTGGCCGGAGTAGCTGGAGGAGGACGAGGACAGAGAAGGTGACACTGAGGTGTAGGGGCGACTGAGCAGGCCGCGGTCTGATGCCCAGTGTTGGTCAAAGTAGCCGGCGTCACCAATCTCGGACTTGACCTTGCGGATGATGCTCTGCACAAAGGCAGCTGGAGACAGGACCGTAAGGGGGGTCTGTGCTGCAGTCCCTATTCCGCTGCTGCTGTCCTCCTGTTTGACATAGGCTGGGGCCCCATTCTGGCTCACACCTGCCATTGAGGGCCGCTCTGGGGGTGAGGGAGGCACCGAGCGGCCCCGGGGACCCGCCTCCATCTCCAGCAGAGCTTGCTGCTGTGCTTGCATCTCGCGGCGCGCTTGCTCCAGAATGTTTTTGATGGCATCTTCTGAGGTGCTGGCAGAGGCTGTCCCGTTGGTGATGCTCAATGGGGCCGTCAAGTTCTTGGGCTCACCTGTGGGGAGGATGACAGGACCCCAGAGAGCCACTCTCAGGGCTCTACAGGAGGGACAAAAAGGTTCCTGAAAAATGGTCAGGCAGCCTCTTTCTCCAACGACTGGGAATTGGTTAAGTGAATTATGATGCACCTGGGTGGCAGAATATTAGTCAGTCACCAAACATCAGGTGCAGTGAGATTTTAGCATGTGTGGACTAAGTGCATACGGGGATGATGAAATGTAAACAGACATGCTTTTACATACACTGAGATCTAACTGTGCACATGTCCAAAGACAAGGAAGCCACTACAGCAGGTAAAAGAGCCCTCTTCACTTATTCTAACAGCAACATCAAATGCCCAGGAACAGGAGATCGGATAGTAAATAGTGCTATGGCCACACAGCGGAATACCGTGCAGCACTAAAAAGCACATCCTCATGCAAACCCATAAATGAATCCCCTTAGAGATGGGGTCTCACTATGTTGCACAGGCTGGAGTGCAGTGGCCATTCACAGGCGTGATCACAGCACACTGCAGCCTTGAACTCCTGGGCTTTCACTTCAGCCTCCAGAGTAGCTAGGGCGGTATGTGTGTGCCAGCATGCCTTCTGCATAACTTTTTTAAAAAACTTTTTTCAATAGATTTAGGGGGTACAAGTTTTTTTTTTTTTTTTTTTGAGACAGTCTCACTATGCCACCCTCAGTAGAGTGCCATGGCATCACAGCTCACAGCAACCTCAAACTCTTGGGCTTAAGTGATTCTCTTGCCTCAGCTTCCCAAGTAGCTGGGACTACAGGCATTCACCATAATGCCCGGCTATTTTTTGCTGTTGTTGTTGTTATTGTTCTTTAGCTGGCTCGGGCTGGGTTCAAACTCGCCAGCCTCAGTGTATGTGGCCAGCGCCCTACCCACTGAGCTACGGGCACCACTGTACAAGTGGTTTTTTATTATACGATGAATTGTGTGTATAGTGGTGAAGTTGGAACTTTTAGTGCACCTGTTACTGGAAGAGTGTACTGTGTGCCTGGTAGATAATTTTGATCCCTCACCCCCAACCCCAACCTCTGCATGAATCTTAACAACATACTATTGAGTGAAAAATGCAATTCCTAGAAGACAACACACAATATAACACACAGAAGCACCTCTGTAAGTTGATCACTCAAGGGACTGTAACAAACTGGTCAACATAAGGAAAGAGGCCTACTGTACTGATATGTACATGTGGTTCATGTCTGATCTGTGAAAATTAGGTCAACCAAGGGAGTAGTCAATGTAGGTCAGCTACAGAGGTTCTACCGTATATTCCTTCCATCCTTTTTTCTTCCCTCCCCTCCCCTTCCCTTCTTTTTTTGAGGCAGAGTCTCACTTTGTCACCTTTGGTAGAGTGCTGTGGTGTCATAGCTCACAGCAACCTCAAACTCTTGGGCTCAAGCAATTTTCTTGCCTCAGTGGCCCAAATAGCTGGGACTATAGGTGCCCGCCACAATGCCTGGCTATTTTTTAGACACAGGGGTCTCACTCTTGCTCAGGCTTGTCTCAAACTCCTGAACTCAAGCAATCCACCTGCCTTGGCCTCCCAGAGTGCTAAGATTATAGGCATGAGCCACAGCACCCAGCCTAACTATATTTCCTTTTCTTTTCTTTCTTTTTTTTTTTTTTTTTTTGAGATGGGGTCTTGCTCTGTTGCCTAGGGTAGAGTGCCATGGCCCAATCATTGCTCACTCCAGCTTTTAACTCCTGAGCTCAAGCAATCCTCCTGACTTAGCCAACATGTCTTCTATAAAGCTCTAAAGCAAGCCAACAAAACCAGTATGTGATTTAGTGAAAAATCTTTTTTACAAATGGCAAGCACAAATGAATAAAAGAATAATAATTTAGGATAAAAGGTATCTCTGCAAGAGAAGGCAGGGGTGGGATGGGGGAGGGAAATGCCAGAAGATCTAAGTAATTGTGTACTTTCTAAATCTTGGGTTGGGCATTAGGTTCCCAGAGGTTCCTTTTGTTATTTCAATGAATGAATAAATGAATATATAAATACACACACAGGGGAGGCTGTGCAGGGAACAAACATGAGAGCGTGTCACAACCAAGGATAGCTTGACTGGTGCCCTGAACAATGACAATTTGTAAATGAAAAGGTGTATCCCTCTGTCCTCTGAATGGCCTCCCCTATGCTGGGGGGTTCCTGCAGCCTTGGACCAAGCCAGATCAAGATAATCTCCATTATTTCTTTCTGTAGTCTCCATCCTCGTGGGCTCTCACAGACCCATTAAAAATAGTTTTTTGGGCGGCGCCTGTGGCTCAGCGGGTAGGGTGTTGGCCCCATATACCAAGGGTGGCAGGTTCAAACTGGGCCCCCGGCTGAATTGCAACAAAAAAATAGATGAGTGTCATGGTGGGCGCCTGTAGTCCCAGCTACACAGGAGGCTGAGGCAAGAGAATCGCCTAAGCCCAGGAATTGGAGGTTATTGTGAGCTGTGTGATGCCACAGCACTCTACCGAGGGTGATAAAGTGAGACTCTGTCTCTACAAAAAAAAAGAAAGAGAAAAAAAATAATTTAAAAAATTACTTTAAAAAGTAACACATCCAGGTGAGCTACTCAGAAAGGGAGGATCAGTTGAGCTCAGGAGTTTAAGGCTGTAGTGAGCTATGATTGGGACACTATATACCAGGTGTCCTCAAACTTTTTAAACAGGGGGCCAATTCATTGTCCCTCAGACCATTGGAGGGCCTGACTATAGTTTAAAAAAAAACAACTATGAACAAATTCCTATGCACACTGCACATATCTTATTTTGAAGTAAAAAATCAAAACAGGAACAAATATAATCACACTGCCTCATGTGGCCCATGGGCCACAGTTTGAGGACCCCTGTTGTATACAGTCTGGGCAACAGAGTGAGACCCAGTTTCAAAGAAAAAAAAATACAGCAGTAGATACATTATTTAGTCATAATAAGGAATGAAGCATTGATACTTGGATACATGGATGAATCTTGAAAACATGAATCTTGAGTGAAAAACAGCAGACACAAAACCTTGAAAACATGCTGAGAGGAAAACACCAGCCATGATTCTATTTATGTGAAATGCACAGAATAGGTTAATCCACAGAAGCAGAATACAGGTTAAGGCCTGGTGCAGTGGCTCCTGCCTATAATCCCAGCACTCTGGGAGGCTGAGTCGGGTGGATTGTCTGAGCTCAGGAGTTCAAGACCAGCCTGAGAAACAGCAAGACCCCCAACTCCACTAAAAATAGAAAAAATTAGTTGAGTGTTGTGGCAGGCACTTGTAATCCCAGCTACTTGGGAAGCTGAGGGATGAGGTTCACTTGAGCCCGAGTTTGAGGTTGCTGTGGGTTATGACACACCATGACACTCAACTCCAGGGAGACAGAGTGAAATTGTCTCGAAACAAACAAAATTCCCCCCCAAAATGGAGATTAGTTGTTTCCATGGGCTAGGGGGGAAGGTAGAACAGAGAATGACTCCTTTGTGGGTATGTGCTTTCCTTTTTGGGGTGATGGAAATGTCTGGCACTGGACAGAGATAATGGTTATGTAACACTGTGAATATACTAAACGCCAATGAATTGTACACTTTATTTTGTTTTTACAGAGACAAGATCTCTGTCACCCAAGCTGGAATGAACTCCTTGGTTCAGGCAATTCTCCCACTTCAACCTCCAAAGTAGCTGGGATTACAGACATGAGCCACTATGCCTGGCTAATTTTTAATTTTTTTGTGAGAAGGGGTCTTCATATGTTGCCCAGGCTGATCTTGGATGCCTGGCCTCAAGTGATTTGGCCTCCCTGATTTATCCTCCCAAAGTGCTAGGAATACAGGTGTGAGCCACTGTGCTTGGCCCATATACTTTAATTTAAAACTATTGATTTTTCAAGGTTATGGTGAGGTAGGATTGAACCATTACACTAGCCTAGACAACAAAGCAAGATCCTGTCTAAAAAAAAAATCCTGTTAATTTTATATTAGGTGAATTTTACCTCAAAAAAAAAAAAAAAAAAAAAAAGCCATACTTGCTGCCTATTGTGGCGACTATAAAAAGTTCAGATAAAAATAAAAGTTCCCCTAATCTCTCCTTCCCAGAGGCAACCACGTGAAGTCCTCTCATGTATTCCTTCAAGTCTGTTTCCTCAACTACCTGCACAGTATGATCATACTTGATATATGAAAGCTTAGCCTGGTTTTGTCCACACTTGGTACTGACATGAGCATTTTTTCCAATCACTAAAAATTCTTTTATCTTTTTTTTTTTCTTTTGAGACAGAGTCTCACTTTGTCACCCCTGGTAGAGCACTGTGGTGTCGTAGCTCACAGCAAGCTCAAACTCTTGGGCTCAAGTGATCCTCTTGCCTCAGCCTCCCAAGTAGCCGGGACTACAGGTGTGCGCCACAATACCCAACTATTTTTAGAGATAGGGTCTTGCTCCTGCTCAGGCTGGTCTCAAAATAACTTCTTTTATCTTGAATGGGCAATGGTAAATCCCCCACTGCTGGACGCTTAAGTTGTTTCTAGTTTGTCCCTGTTATAAATAATAATACAGTAATAGCTTGTATATAAATCTCTGGGCTCATTCTGGACATTTCCTTCCAATTCCAGAAGCAGAACTCCCGAGTTAGCAGTTAGCCTCACTCCTTTCCTCCCTGGAGGCTGCTACCGTGCCTTCTGCTTAGTGCTGACTTTTGTCAGGGCCGTGGCATAGCAGTGTTGGCACTTTTTACTCTTACTGAAACCTTTGCAGACCCTGGATGCAAACCCACTGGCTGGGCCACTTGTGGAAAACATTTTCCTCTGCTGTGATGTTGCCTATATATTCCCCCTGCTGCCTGTCTGTGACCCCCGGGAGAAAGCACTGTACAGGGGGTCAGGAGATGTGGGGTTTCCGTCTGTCTCTGTGCAACTGTGAACTCACATGAACTTCCCTCTCTGGCTTCTGTTTTCCTGTTTGTTTAGTAGCAGAGTTAGACTAGATTGCTTCTCATAGTTCTTTTTACCCCAATATCATGTCTCACCCAGATCTGTAACCTGCATCTAGCATGCAGTAGATGTTTAATAAATATTTAGTGTATGATTACATCTCTGTCTTGCATCTCTCTTGCTATTGACGCTGACCAAGAAGGAAGAACGTGTACACTGTAGGGGCTCAGGAGAGGACATAGGTAGGGCAGTGTAGGCTCCTGGCAGGTTAAGTCCCTTGTCCCCCATCCCCTGCCAGGGATGAGACAGGAGGGAGGGGAGGGCCACTGGAACACTAGGCAGTTCCCAACAGCTAGCCCAGGCAGCTTGGGAATCAGGACACCTACTCTGAGCAGGCACCAGGGGGCAGCAGACACTGTAAAATGGAGCAGAGTATTAAAGTCAGTTTCTGCCTTCTAAGTCAGCAGTGGCCAGTGTCAGCTACCCGGTGCTCAGTGTGAGAATGCAACTCTGCCCCTGGCTGCAAGAAGTCCCAAGACCGTTGGAGGGACGCAGATTCATTTGTAACAATGCAGACTGTAATAATAATATTCACTCTAATGATGGCTATTCTTTTCGGAGTATCTTCCATGTGCCAGATCTCATTTAATTAAAATCGCACACAACCTTAAGAGCGCTAAAGCTCTCCCCACTTTAAAGATGAGAAGATGAAGGAACAGAGAGGCTAAGTAACTTGCTCAAGGTCATACAGCTAATAAATAGCAGAGTCAGAAGTTGCAGCCAGTCTGACTCCACCGCACTGAGCATATAGTTAATTATGGGAGAACTGAGGAAGGGCAGCATCCAATCTGTCTGGATGGAGGTGGGGGGCTTCCTAGAGGAGGTGATTTCTGAGTTGTAGGTATGAGTCAGAGTCAGGCAGGTGAAAGGTGTTTGGGGTAAGGCCCAGGGGATGGTCACCGAGGCTGGCTTGACTATTAACAGTCCATGTGAGAGGGGAAGGGGCTGGGAGAGATCTGAGGGACACAGGGCCTGGAGGCCTTGCTGAGGAATTGGGATTTTATCTTGGGGGCAGTGGGGAGCCATGGCATGGGGAGCCCCATGAACACGTGTGTGGCCTAGAAAGATCTCTCTGGCCCCTGGAGGTTCTGAACCTAACCCTAACCCTTTGTCTATCCCTCTGGGGTAGACAAAGGCAGAGGAGGCCTTCACCCACTGCTCCAAGTGGGCTCTGTGGCCCTGGTTAGCCACAGCCACACTTACCTCCTTTCTGTGACTCGATCTCCTTCTTGGCTTGCTCTAGGATACTCTTGATGGCATCATCTGAACCTGTCTCCGGCGTGCGGATTCTCGGGGTGATGCTGCCTGGGGGAGGCAAGAAGGCATCTGTCACAGGATCTGTACACTGGGAGCTTGTCACTGGAGCTGGGTGGGGTGGGCCCTATTCCCCTCCTTCCTACGAGTGCCAGGAGAGTGAGGGTCAGACCGTCAGCAAGTGTGGCAAGGTCACCACTTTGTGTGACAAACTAGTTCTTAAGCAGTTACCATGTGCCAGGGGCTCCAGTCAGTGCTTTGTTCCCATTTAATTTTCATGACAATGCCAGGAGGCAAAGGAGGAAACTGAGGCACAGGGCAGCTGAAGTGGGTTGTGTAAGGTCACCCAATATGTGAATGTCAGAGCTGGGGTTTAAATTCAGGTGTTTGTGAGGTCAAATCCAGGACCCTTCACACTGATTACCCTAAGGGCCCAGTCCGGCCAGGCTGGTGGTCACTCAGGCCATCTCACAAACTGGTGAGCTGAAGCTTGGAGATCTTTTCCTACCTTCATCGCCCAAGCTGCCAGGGCGCTGGGTGGGAGCCAGGATAGCCAGGCCCTGGGAAGGAGGGGTGAGGATATATTTTCTTCTTTTACGCAAGGGGTAACTGAGGCTCAGAGAGGCAAGGTTAATTGACCTAGTCGCACAGCTGGGTAGCAGTGGAGCTGGGCTTTCAACCCAGAGCTTGTGTCCTCCCAGCCTCTGTGTCCTGGACCTGGCTGTGATGGCCGGGGCCGAGCCCTGCACAGGGATAGACCCTTGGGCTGCTCTCACCTCGCTGCCGCACCTGGATGGTCCTCAGGGCCAGCACGTTCTGCTCATCTGACAGGAACTGCTTCATCTTGATGAAGGGCTCTTTGCCCTTCACTGTGAGCTTGCGCCAGGGCTTGGGCCGGGCCAGGATCTCACTGACTGAGCCCTGCGACAGCCCCAGCACATAGTGGCCAAACACTCGCTGCCCAATGTTGTGCTTGAGCAACTGTTCCTTCACCTGAAAGGCGATCTCCGCCGTATCCAGCTGTTCTTCCTCTGCCCCAGTCCCGGCCATGCTGCCACCACCACTATCTGCAGGTTCAGGGCCCCCAGGTGGCTCAGGGCCAGGGGCTGGGGTGGCTGGGGCTGTGGGGTGGTGTTTGGCGCCATAGAAGGCGGGAGGGAATGGCAGCAGGCCACCTGTCTCTCCCTTAAAGGTGGTCGGGGGCATCATTGGTCTCTCCCCTGGGGCCAGGCCAGGGAAGGGGGACAGTGAGAATGTCCGTGGGCCATCAGGTCCCAGGCCTGGGCCTAGAAGGGGCTGCCCAGGGCTGGGGGATAGGGGGTCCTCAGGCCCTGGGGGAGGTGGAAGCTGCTGTGGGGAGGGGTAGGACTGCTCTGTGCCCAGTGAGTCCTTGATGGAATCGTCCTCTGAAGGATCTTCCTCTAGAACACCAAGACAGAGAGAGAGACAAATAATGGGGAGAGAGACAGAGAGAAAGACAATGAGAGAGACAAAGATGGGGAAACAGAGATAGAAAGATCATGTAAGAGACAGAGATGAAGAGACAAAGCCATAGAGAAAGAGAGAGAGATGGAGAAATAAGGAGAGAGAAGGACACACAGAGAAATGGAGAGACAGACAGACACGTATGCAGAGACAGAAGCTCAGAGAAAGGATGGGAGGAAGAGGAGGAGAGATGGGAGGGGGTGGGGATAAACGCTATAGAAGGCCACGCTGAAGTGCCACCAAAGGCTGCACACACAGCCTCCCCCCATCCTTCCAGGCCATCCAAATGCTGGTTCTGGAACATTCCCTCCTATAATCAAGTATTGCCCAAGCACTGACCAGGGGCCTTGTGCCTGCCCCATCCTGTCCTATGAGGCTTCCGCTAATGACTCCTATAACATGGGCCCCATGAATGAAGAAATAGAGGGAGCACAGTCTTGCCTGGGGTCACAAGGCTAAAAAGTCCTGGAGCTACTATGTGGGGAGAAAGGGTGAGGGGCTGAGAAGGTAATTTTGGGAGACAAGCAACATCTGCTGGCCATTCCCAGCAGTCAGCCGAATGGGTATGAGGTGGATGCCCTTGTGTCCTCCTCTGTCCTCTTCAGGAAAGTCCCTACTGCTTGGGAAAAGTCAGGGTTAGGAGGGCCCTTTGGGGGCCTAAGTGAGCTATGTGATCTTGAGTGTGGGCATGGAGGTGACACCTGGGGGACAGGCATATAGTAAGTGCCCAATTGATGCCCAACTCCTCACTCTATGGCTCTCCTGGCTGCATGGAAGGTGGTGATCTTAGGGTGGGAGCAGTCCAGAGACCCACGTCAGCCCTCACCCAGCCCCTGAGCTCTGGGAGCATCTCTCCTCTCCTACCAGGGCTGGCCAGAAGACCCGGCTTCTCCAGGAGGAACTTCTGTGCAGGGAAGAAGGCCTCCTTTGCCATGAGCAGTGAGTCATCAGGCTTGGCCAAGCACTGGGGAGACAAGGTGCAAAGCTAAGAGGGTGTGCTGGTAGAAGGGTGTTCGGGCAGCCCACCCTGTGGGGACAACGGTGGGACTCTTACCTGGGGGAGGGTGCAGGTGCTGGACGCCAGCTTCATGGCCTTCAGGATGCTACCAGAGACAGTGAGCAGGTCTAAGCTCAGCCGAGGCCCCTGGGCCAGAGGAAAGGCCTTGCCAGAGGCATGGACCAGCTCCCCTTCCCTGAGTTGGAACTGCCCCCATTCCCAGGAGCCCATGTGTTCCTGTACTTGCTGCCAAGACAGGCTCATTAGCAGGTGATGTTACCTGGAGGGCTGCAGCCTGGCCTGGCCTCACACTGAGAGGCCCCTTGAACTTATGTGCTTAACAAGTCATCCCTGAGTTACCATACTCTTAACAAGGCTACTTCTACCTTACAGGTTCACCTACAGGGAGCTCTTGATGAAAAGGGCTGAGGGTGATTTTCATTAGAGATGGGGTCTCACTGGAGTGCAGAGGCATAATCATAGGTCACTCAGCTTCAAACTCCTGGGCTCAAGTGATCCTCCTGCCTCAGTCTCCCAAGTAGCTGGGACTACAGGTACATGTCACCATGCCCAGCTAGTTTTTAAAAACTTTTTAGTAGAGATGGGATCAAGTTATGCTGCTCAGGCTGACCTTGAACTCCTGGCCTCAAGCAATCCTCCTGCCTTGGCCTCCCAAAGTGCCAGGATTATAGGTGTGAACCCCTGCTCCTGGCCTGAGTTTTGATAGCCAATGTGTCAATAGAGAGGAGACAAGAGTGGGGTCTGGTGGGAGGGAGGAAGATGGTGAACTTTGCCAAAGGCCTCTTGCTGTTTCTTCAATGTCACCTGGCCAGGGAAGAAGCAAGGGGTAGGGGGTGGATCGGTGGGAAAAGGGGATCTGTAGAACCCCACTCTGCATAATACCTCAGTTCTGTTTTAATCTCTTCATAGTCAGATTGTGCCTGGAGCTTCTCTTCCAGCTTCTAGAAGAACAAAGAAAGATAGTGAGGCTGGTCTATGTGCTTAGAGGACCAGCCAGGGCTATCCTTCTGCCAGGGGATGCCCACTTTTCTCCTCCCTGTCCACCTCCTCCCCTAAGCTAAGACCTACCTCTATGGCCTCAGACTTGGCCGTGAGCTGCCGCTCCAGGTCTGCGATCTGGTTGGCAGAGGTCTCCTCCAGCTCCTGCAGAGAGTTCTGGAGGTGCTGTACATCCTTCAGCAGCCGTAGGATCTCCCTGTCCTTGGAGGCCAGGGCAGCCTCCAGCCGGGGTCCTGAGCACAGCGTGAAGTTCACCTTATCCTGGGGGCAAAGAGGGACTTTGAGGGGCTGAGAGGTGTAGGATAAGAGTCCATGGGGAGCTTCCCCACCACTGAATCCCAAGCAGAATGAGAATTTGTTGATCTGGATGCTGGTATGGGGTGTGTTCACACTGCAAAATTCAATGTGCTGCACACTTACATACATTTTCCTTATGTATGTTATACTCTTGATTAAATCACTTATTAAAAAATTGCAACAGCAACAAAAGAAGATGGGTGGTGGGGAATGGGTTTTTGCAGCAGAGGAAATAGCACAGAAAAAAATGTTTGGGTTTCTAAAGCGGGTCCAGCTCCTAACAAGGGGGTGTCCATATTCTAGGTAACAAGGGGCCCAGAGGACTGTCAGGTTCAGATTTGAGACCATGCAGCCATAGGCCATATTACGGGTGGTTCCTGCCTCCTTCTCATTTGTGGACAGCCCCAAGACCCACAGCTTCTCCAGGGTTTAGGAAATGGCCCCTTTGTCTTGGATGAAGTGGAGAGGTTGCTGTTTGATTGACTTGAAGTCAGGCTGGTCTCAGGCTCGGTAACAAATAAATTTAAGAAGCATTAAAAAAAACCTAAAACCCACAAAAAAAACAACCCACTAATACCAATCTCAGTTTTCTTCCATGGAGATAAATGCCAATTAAAACAGGAAGCAGATGCCATTAATACATTAAATTAATTAGCATCAAGCGCCACTGTTTTGCTCAGAAAAGTAGACCCCTCAAACTAGCAAAGTTCTCTGTGGCTGATTAGCACAGGCAATTTGCTGGGTTCCATGGGGGTTAATTAAGAACCACTGGCGAATTCCTCTCGGAGGCATCCTCATGAGCTCTCTTGCTCTTGATCGCTCTCCTCACATCTTGTGTTCAGTTTTTCTAGGTTGTGTAATCACCCAGGCACATGGACACGCACTGTCTGACATGGACACAAGCTGATACCCAGAACACACCTACAGTCACGACAACTCAGACCTTCCTGAATACTTATGCTGACATGCATGCACACAGAAATACACAGGCACCCAGGACTCACACGCCTAGACATGTCACCAGGAAACAGACATGTGTATACTCAAAGAGACCACATGCTTTCATGGCAAAAACACCCCAGATACACCAAAGATATACTGCTAACACTACTACTAATAGTAGTATCAAGTATTTCCTGAGCATATACTATGATCCAAGTACTATTTTAGATCCTTTCAATGTAATCCTTTCAATAGCCCTATACGGTAGGTGTTATATATACAGATGAGGAAACTGAGACATAGTCAAGTCTCAGTAGTCTGGGCCATAGTCACTGGCCCAAAGTTCACAAGTAGACACATATATGGTAACACATGTTTGCAGAGACACATTCTGATGTTTAACAGAAAGAGATAGCTAGACACCTGGGCATGTATCAGGACATCAGGTGAAGTGGAAGTTATGCCAGCCAATTCATATTCATGGGTAGAGACTGAAAACTGCCCTGGAGAAGATCTGTTAAGAATCATAAATCTAATCCCTGGGTATACAGCGATCTGGAAAGAACTCAAGCCAATTTTCATAGGGAACCCAGGGCTTTCTGTGGTAGCTGGGGTGGAGACTGCTGATAGAGGGCAGAAAGGTAGGTTGGGGTGGCTCTGATTAAAATAGCTTTGCAAGAAATGATATCAGGACCTCAAAGGGACATGAACCAGGAGAAAGGAAAACAATGACTTGTTTAACTAGGCTTAACACAGGAACCTCAGGTCAGGTGACGGGAGACTAGCTCTTCATAACATGTGGATCGTACGGAAAATCACTGGAATCATCTGGCATGTTTTGGGAGCCAATGGGTATGAGTGTTGAACTTCAGCTCTTGGTATGCGGCCCCACTGCAGTCCTGGTAGGGATTAAAGACCAGCAAGGTCATCACTATCTCACACATTCACCTAGCAGCGTTTGACACCAGCACTCAACAGCGCCACCTGGGGGTAGTCACCTACACAGCACTGCTGCAGTATTACTCAAGTTCTCTTTCCATGGTTTCTTGGCGGGGGCATCTGGGAACAGGAATGAAGTTCCTGGCATTCATGAACAACTGGGGGTGAGGGAGGTCTCCAAAGGAAGATACTAGGCCTCCTTCCCTATACCTTAGGTATATGGAAACTTGGGCTTGGAAAGTTTTAAAGAATTGTGGCTGTATTTTTACCCTCGGCAGGTGAAACAAGCCATAGTAATTGTGTTTAACAATGCAATGATCTTCACAAGACACTATGTTTGCTGTATGCACACAGAGACTCACGCACATTCGTGCTCCTGATTTCACAGATGCACATGATCAACTACAAAACTGTCACCCACCTGTTCATATCCCTAAACATGGCTTTGCCCAATCTTTCCCTCTGCCCTCATCCTCACCGCACCCTCCCAACCCCATCCTTACTCCACTGGGCCCCTGGGGAGAGCAGCAAGCCAGGCGGATGGAGCTGTTGACAGAAGCCAGCTGTTCCCGCAGACTTTCCACCTCCCTCTGGGCAGCTTCAGCTCGCTGGGGAAGAGAAGGGGTGAGCATGATCAGGAGGTGAGTATCTCCCTGCCCCCAATCTCCCTGCAGCATGAGGGTAGGAGGGCACAAGCTGTCTTGGTGGGATGGCAACTTTTCACAATCTCTAGGTACTTCTGCCTGACACATAAACTTCAGACCTGGCTAGTCCGAAGGTAAGAATTCAGCAAAGCATAGCAGCTCACAGCTGTAATCCCAGTACTTTGGGAAGCTGAGGCAGGAGGATTCCTCGAACTCAGGAGTTCAAGGCTGTAGTGAGCTATGATTGAACCACTGCACTCCAGCCTGGGTGACAGAGCGAAACCTGGTTTCTTAGAGAAAATTAAGCAAATAAAAAATAAATAAAAACAACTATCTTGTAAGCTTAATTTGTTTTGCAAATTAAGTGATTTGGCAAAATGCAATTTGTTGGATATCTTAGCTTGGTGCCTGACATATATGAACGTGTCAATAGCCAGTTAACTTTATTAACATCATCAGGTTATATTACTTGAGCCATTACTTGGAAAATTAAAAGAGCTAGGGCTTTATTTTTGCCCTCAGCCACTGAAGCAGATCACAGTGATTATGTTTTAACTGCATGCTGACCTTGAAAATCAAGATGCTAACTCCACTGTATGCATCCAGAGACTCATATGCATTCATGCTCACATTTTACTTAATTATTTTATTATTTATTTATTGATATCCTGCATTGTTCCAGAAATGGTACAAGTTGTTTTTGTATTGGGAAGTGTTTTTGGGCATGTGGGGCTACAGAGAAAGTATTTTTTGTTTCTGCACAGTTAGGGGTTTTCTGGAAACTTGAGATCTAGGTTTAAAGGATAAACTTTGGAAAGTCAACTCATGACTGATTAGCTAGTGAGAATTCCAGAGAATTTGTCCTCCCTGGAAGTATGTGCCTCATGCTATAGAGGCAGCCCCAGGGTGGTAAACTTGGATTTTGAAAACTTCTAGTCTTATCTTGCCTAGGAGAGATGTATGGACATTCCAAAGGCAAGACCCTAGTCCTTCTATCTACTGAGACACTAGGGACACTGAGGCATTCTCTGCTTCTCTCAGAAGGTCTCTCTCCTACATAACCACCCAGATTCATTAAGGGGTCCTCAGTACAAACCCTGGTTCTGGTTCTCCTTTTGTCCCTCTAGGGGTAAGAACTGGGACAAATGAGCATAAATAGTTATTATTATGTAAATAATAACACAGATCTGCTCCACTCTAGAACCCTTGTGTTTACATTTAGGATGGCATTAATACAGATATTAAGAACTTAATAGAGTGACATTTATTTTCTTCTACATACCTTTCTATAAGTGGGTTTTAATTTTATATTCAGCAAGAAGAAACATTATTATTATTACTTTTTGAGACAGAGTCTCAAGCTGTTGCCCTAGGTAAAGTGCCGTGGCATCACAGCTCACTGCAAACTCCAACTCCTGGGCTTAAGTGATTCTCTTGCCTCAGCCTCCCAAGTAGCTGGAACTATAGACGGCCACCACAACACTCGGCTATTTTTTTTGTGTTACAGTTGTCATTGTTGATTTTTAGCTGGTTCAGGCCAGGTTTGAACCTGCCAGTCTTGGTGTATGTGGCTGGCGCCCTACCCACTGAGCTACAGGCGCCGCCAGAAGAAACATTATTAAACATGGTTCCTTGAGTAGTCTGTCTTGAGAGTTAAAAAACAAAAAAGGAAAAAGTGCTTCCTATTGAAACTATTCTAAGCTCTCTTTTTGAGCCCAAAATTTGGTGATACACAGTTCTGGAGCGGTTATAGGAAAACAGGCCTCCTCACACCCTGCTGCAGGGAATAGAAATTGGTACAACCTCATGGAGGGCAGTTTGGCGACATCTGCCAAATAATAAATGCACAGACCCTTTGCCAGCAATGCCAGTTCTAGGAATTCACCTTTCATGGTGGCTTGTGCATGTATGAAATGATATCTGTGCAAAGCTCTTCATTGCAATATTGATTATGATGGTAAAACACTGGAAATACCATCAAATGGAACATAGGAAAATGTTCATCAATCGGGACTAGGTAGCAGGGGTCAGCAACCCTTGCCTGTTCTTGTGAATAAAGTTTTATTGGAACACAGCCATGCTCTTTTTTTTTTTTTTTTTTTTTACATATTGTCTATACTTGAGCACTATTTTTTTTTTTTTTTAAAGAGACAGAGTCTCACTTTGTCACCCTCAGTAGAGTGCCATGGCATCACAGCAACCTCCAGCTCTTGGGCTTAGGTGATTCTCTTGCCTCAGCCTCTCAAGTAACTGGGACTACAGGCACATGCCACAATGCCTGGCTATTTTTTGTTGCAGTTTGGCAGGGGCCGGGTTTGAACCCGCTACCCTTGGTATATGGGGCCCATGCCCTACCCCCTGAGCCACAGGCACCGCTCTATACTTGAGCACTGTTTTTTTTTTTAACATAATTCTTTTTTTCTTTTTTTTTTTTTGCAGTTTTTGGCTGGTGCCGGGTTTGAACCTGCCACCTTTTGTATATGGGGCTGGCGCCCTACTCCTTAAGCCACAGGCACCACCCACTTGAGCACTGTTAATGGCAAAGTTGAGTAACCCTGACAGAGACAGCATGGCTTACAAAGCTGAAAATATTCATTCTTTGACCCTTTACAGAAACTTTGCTGTCCCCTGGGTTAGATGATGGTACATTCACAGTGTGGCTGTAAAAACAGAAGGAGCTGTTCTTTATACTGATGAAGAATGAGCTCGAAGATACATGTGTGGAAGAAGTAAGGTTCAGGATGGTGTAGATCAGGGGTCCTCAAACTATGGCCCGCGGGCCACATGCGGCGGTGTGAATTGTATTTGTTCCTGTTTTGTTCTTTACTTCAAAATAAGATATGTGCAGTGTGCACAGGAATTTATTCATAGTTTTTTTTTTTTTTTTTTTAAACTATAGTCCGGCCCTCCAACGGTCTGAGGGACAGTGAATTGGCCCCTTGTTTAAAAAGTTTGAGGACGCCTGGTCTAGATGGTATGTTAGTGTTTTGTTTTAAAAAGGGGTTAGTATCTAATGTACTCAGCCCTAATATGAATTTAATTTTTGGCTTTCATATGAAAGCTATAACCCAGTTATAACCTAAGAATATGGGGAATGGGAAGAGGGAGGAGAGGGAGGGGGGAAGATGGGCGGAGGGAGGGTGATTGGTGGGATAACACCTGCGGTGCATCTTACAAGGGTACATGTGAAACTTAGTAAATGTAGAATATAAATGTCTTAACACAATAACTAAGAAAATGCCAGGAAGGCTATGTTAACCAGTGTGATGAAAACATGTCAAACTGTTTATAAAACCAATGCATCCCATGATCGCATTAATGTA
>CAUYPK010023952.1:0-22501 GCA_963574355.1 Loris lydekkerianus
GGGATGCAACTTCTTGTCTCAATGATTCAAAATCTTTGGTCATTTGCTCTTTGAATCCGTTGAATTCTTGAGACAACCTTTGGAATTCTAATTCGATCTTATTTGCTATCCAGATCCTGAATTCAATTTCTGACATCTCAGGTATTTATTTGTGCATGGGGTCTTGTGCTGTTTCTGCCCCATTGATCCTTGGGGGAGTTGATCTACTCTGATTATTCACATCGCCAGAGTTTTTCTGTTGATTTCGCCTCATGATTGCTTTTCAACGTTGCCTCTGGCCGTCCTCAGAGTTGGGGAGGTGTCTCTCCAAGATTAGACCCCAGCAGGATCACTCTATTGTTGCTGGATCTTTGTAGGGACTGACCCTGTGTAGTTCCTCTGGGGCTGCTCTAGTTAGGGAGTTCTGGTTGTAGAAGCAGCTCCAGCGTGCGACACACCCTGATTCAGCAACAGGGCTGGGGTGGTGCACACGGTTCTCTGTGCCTGGCACCCAGTGACTTTGGCACAGAGAACCCAAGGCTCTAGCAGTCTCTGGCCAGGGGAAGGGCTCTGCGCAGAGGCAGGGAGGGCTCCAGAGAGCAGCTACCAGAGTCCCTGGTCAGATGGATGAGCTAGTGCGGAGGCTGGGAGGACACAGGAGGGGGGATGCAGGGTTGCGTGGCTCCCGCAGTTCCTGGTCAGGGAATGTGGAGCCGTGGTGGGTGCGGGTCACTGGTCAGGAGTCACTGCACACCTCTTATGGAGGTCTGGGTGGCGCCAAGCCCAGGAGTTTGAGGTTGCTATGAGCTGTGATGTCAGGGCACTCTACCCAAGGCAACAGCCCAAGGCTCCAGTGTGCCAAAACCGGCTCACTCTGCTCCTAAGGATTAAGGCTGTAAGGCAGTTCAGTCCCCGCCTTTAAGCTGCTCAGTCACTAGGTTACTTTGTCCCGCCTGATCCTTGCTCTGGGAGCCTGAGGGCGGAGCTTGCCAGAGCAGTTTTTTCACACAATGGCTTTCACTGAGCCCAGCTCAGTGGCTCATTGTGGGGCCCCAGACAATGCCCAAAGTTCTCCACACTTTTGCTCAAGCTCTACCCAAGGCAGCTCAACTGAGCGCCAAGTCCAAGAACAGCAAAAAAGTTCACAGGTAAGGCCTTTCCAGTTTGCAGTCTCACTGCTGCTTGTACTCATGGTTGCCGGTGTGATTAGGTCGATTGAACACACGCAGCCACTTTCCAGTTTTCCACTGTTTTTGTCCTTCTCCTGGGGTCCAGAAGTCCCTTGCTGGCTCCCTGTATCCTCAAAGGGATGATCATAGGCGGATCCCACCGGCCAGAGATGTCGGGAGTCTTGTCTCCCCAGACTCGCCGTGCCCAGTTGCAGGGAAGCTGTTACTCAGCCGCCATCTTTAATCCAATCCCAAATTTCCCTCTTTTTATAAGGACACCAGTAATTGGTTTAGCGCCTACCCTAAGCCAGTGTGATGTCATCTTACCTTGACTACATCGACAAAGACTCTATTTCCAAATAAGGTCATGTTCACCAGAATCAGGGGTTAGGAGCTGAGTGTGTTGCTGGACCAGTGAATCCGTCTGCTTGTTATTCAAGCCAATCAACAGAGACGCGATGAGAGATCAATAATTTTATTTTATCATATAAAAAAGCCAGCAATTCCAGAGAGCAATAGGGATATCTCCTCAAAAAGCTGTTCCTCTCTCTTGTTTCCCTTTCATAAGTCTTATATTTTCACAGTAAAAGTAAGCATCAGCAATGTTATCAATCATTATCGTATACATTACAGGAGGCTGAGGCAAGAGGATTGCTTGTGGCCAACAGTTTGAGGTTGCTGTGAGCTAAGATGATGCCACAGCACTCTACCCAGGGGAAAAAATGATAGTATACATTAAACAGATTTCCCTCATAGGTCTCATAGGTTACAAGGTTATAACAGTCTTCTGCTTTCAAAAATGGTTATGTCATATCTATGGTGCATCTTAGAATGGGTACAGGCGAGTGCACTAATGTACACAGCTATGATTTAAAAATAAAAAAAAAGGTTATGTCTTTATTTATTTATTTATTTTAGATACAGTTTTACTGTATGCCAGCAGTTCTCAACCTGTGGTTTGTGATCCCTTTGGGGGTCGAACGAGCCATTCACAGGGGTCACCTACGACCATCTTGTATATCAGATATTTACATTATGATTCATAACAGTAGCAAAATTACAGTTATGAAGTGGCAACGAAAATAATTTTATGGTTGGGGGTCACCACAACATGAGAAACTGTATTAAAGGGTCACGGCATTAGGAAGGTTGAGAACCACTGCTCTATGCTCAAGGGATCCTCTTGCCTCAGCCTCCCAAGTAGCTAGGACCTATAGGCACTCACCACAACACCCGGCTAATTTTTCTATTTTTAGTAGAGATGGAGTCTTGCTCTTGTTTGGGCTGGTCTCAAACTCCTGAGCTCCAGCAATCCACCCAGTTCAGCCTCCCAGAATGCTGGGATTATAGACATGAGCCACTGCGCCGGGCCAAAAATGGTTATGTCTTCAAGCATTTTCACTCTAGACTAAATTTACAAGTCAATACTTCACACTTTCCCAGGTACAGGAGGTGCACTGGGTCCTTGATCAGCACCATGGGCCTTGGTGCATCCGGCCTCCTAACTTCGTCTATGATAGAAGGCCTTGCAAATGACAAACAACTCCAGATGGCAGCACATGGGCCTGTCCAGCTCTGCATGCAGTGGTTATTTAGGACAACAGTGGCTGCCGTCAAATGTATCTTTTTAAGAGGAAACAATTCAACCCACTACATGTGAGCTTGGAGGAGATGGGCTGGGAAGTTAAATTATTTATTTTGGGGGGAGGGGTAATTTAGTTAGGACTGTGACTGGCCAGTCGGTTCCCCTCTGACCCTCAGCCGTAGCATGATGACTGATGTGCCCTCCCCTCCCTTTCACCGCCCCTATCCCAGGGCTTCTCTGACTCAGTAAAAGGTGACACTATTCGTCACTCTGTTGTTCAGGCCAAAAGCCTGAAGTCATTCTGAATTCCTATATTGTGCCTCAAGTCTGACACCTCAGGAGCCCCCCCCAAATGCAAGTCTCCATTACCTCTCATCTAGATGGTTTGCACCAGGGTTTCATTGATTTTCCGACCTTCACCTGGGACCCTGCAGTCTGTTTTCCACTTCTGGGAGAGCTGGTGGCTAATTCCTTCCTGAAAACTGTCCAATCTTTGCTCTTACATGCAAAATAAAATTCAGACTTCTTTTTTTTTCTATTTTTTGAGACAAAGTCTCACTTTGTCGCCCTCAGTAGGGTGCTGTGGTGTCACAGCTCACAGCAACCTCAAACTCCTGGGCTGAAGTGATCCTCTTGCCTCAGTCTCCCAAGTAGCTGGGACTAAGGCACCTGCCACAATGCCCAGCTATTTTTAGAGACGAGGTCTTGCTCTGGCTCAGGTTGGTCTCCAATCTGTGAGCTCAGGCAATCCACCTGCCTTGGCCTCCCAAGTGCTAGGATTACAGGCTTGAGCCACCATGCCTAGCCCTAAAATTCAGACTTCTTATAATGGCCCACAAGAGCTTAGTAAGACATTGCCTGCCCCTCCCCACCACAGCCTCGCCACCGGCTGTGTGTCCCACTGTGGAGGGCTAAATGGTGGCCCTCCCCAGAAAGGTCCACATCCTAAACTGGGAACCTGTGAATGTGACCTTATTTGGAAAAGGGGTCTCTGCAGATATAATTAACTTAAGAATCTTGAGATGAGATCATCCTGGATGTTAGAGTGAGCCTAAATCCAATGGTAAGTGTCCTTATAAGACAAAGGCAGGAATCTGGGACTGTGGCCTTATTCAGAGAGATTCTCTTTGCAGGTTTAACTAAATTAAGAATCTTGAGATGAGCTCATCCTGGATTATCTTGGTGGGCCCTGAATTCAATGATAAGAGTCTTTATAAGAGAAAAGCAGAAACCTTATTGAGAATGTGACCTTATTCAGAGACAGGCTCTTTGAAGATTTACCTAAATCAAAGAACTCAACATGAAGTCATCCTTGATTATCCAGGTTGGCCCTAAATCCAATGACAAGTGTCCTTGTACTCCTGGCCTCAGCGATCCTCCTGACTTGGCCTCTCAAAGTGCTTGGATCATAGGCATAAGTCACCAGGGTCAGCCATCAATGACAAGTGTCCTTATAGGAGACAGAAGAGGAGAAAGGCAGGTGTAGAAGGTCATGTGAAGAAAGAGGCAGCCATAGGCCAAGGGACGCCTGCAGCCCCTAGAAATTGGAAAAGGTAAGGAAATAACCTCCCCTAGACCCTTCAGAGGCGGCTTTGTAGTACTGGTGAGGAACAGCAAGAAGTGAAAGAGCTATCATTTTAAAAAGACGAGACGAAGACATATGTGCTTATGCATATACACATATAGAAAGTATATTTCTCTCCAGACATGGTGGCTCACGGCTTATGAAATCCTAGCACTCTGGAGGCCAAGGCAGGAGGATCACTTAAGCTCAGGAATTTGAGACCATCCTGAGCAAAACCCTGTCTCTACCAAAAATAGAAAAAATTAGCTGGGCATCTTGGCAGGCACCTGTAGTCTCAGATACTCGGGAGGCCAAGGCAGGAGGATAGATTAAACCCAGAAATTCGAGGTTGCAATGAGATAGGCTGAGTCCATGGCACTCTAGCCTGGGCAACAGAACAAGACTTGGTCTCAAAAAAAAAAAAAAAAAAAAAAAAATCCGAACCCCCAAGGTATATTTCTAAAAGAGTATGAAAGTAAACAGGGAGGAGCAATGCCTGAGCAGAAGGAGTCCACTTGCTTCCTCATCCTTTGATAACTCTGAATCTTTTCCCACATACACCTGTTAGAGTGACCTCATTTTTATTTTTAGGTACTAATTAGGAATCCTCTATGGGAGTGCTGTCTGACAGCACTTTCTGTGATGATGAAATTGCTCCTGTCTGCCACATGCAGTGTGATTGGGTGCTTGAAATGAGGCTAGTTCCACTGAGAAAGAGAATTTTCAAGTTCATGTAATTGTCTTCTGTTTAAATGTAAATAGCCACATGTGACTGGCCACTAGTGACCAGATTGGACAGAGCTGCTGTGTAGCACAGCAGAAAACATTTTAGGATAAAATATTGGGGAAAAAGATCTAGGTTCCAAAGTCAATATAGGGTTTGCAGAAATTATGTTGTCTTTTTTAAAAAAAGTAAATATACAGGGAGGAAAAACATATGATGAAGACTAGACCAACATACACCCAGAGACTGAGACTGATGGTTAATTTTCTTTCTCCAAATATTCTGTAAGAAGAATGTGCCACGCTTGGCGCCTGTGGCTCAAGCGGCTAACGTGTCAGCCACATATACCTGAGCTGGCAGATTGGAATCCAGCCCGGGCCCGCCAAACAACAATGACCGCTGCAACCAAAAAATAGCTGGGCCTTGTGGCAGGTGCTTGTAGTCCCAGATACTGGGAGGCTGAGGCAAGAGAATTGCTTAAGCCCAAGAGTTTGAGATTACTATGAGCTGTGATACTACGGCACTCTACCCAGGGTGACACCTTGAGGTTCTGTCTCAAAAAAGAAGAAAAAAAAAATGTGCCAAGACAGCAGGACTGTGCACTTACCAATTTATTTTAGAAATAAAAAATATTATACATAGTCTAGTATAAATAGCATAATAAATGTTATATATATGGTATATTAATTTAGTATATGCAATGATATAGTACATATTATTCAAAATACCATAAACTATTTTATTTTATTTCATTTTTTTAGATAGAGTCTCAAGTTGTCACCCTGGGTAGAATGCTGTGGCATCATAGCTCATAGCAACCTCCAACTCTTGGGCTCAAATGATCCTCTTGCCTCAGTTTTTCTATTTTTAGTAGAGATGGGGTCTTGCTTTTGCTCAGGCTAGTCTCAAACTCCTGAGCTCAGGCAATCCACCTGCCTTGCTACTAGGATTATAGCATGAGCCACTGCACCCGACCCCATATACTATTTTAAATTACTATATACTACTATAATTTGAATCACATGTTCTGTATTAATTTACTATATATAGGCAGTATGGCTCACGCCTATAATCCCGGTAAACCGGGAGGCCGAGGCAGGAGGATTGCTTGAGGCCAGCCTGAGCAGGATTGAGACTCCATCTCTACAAAAAATTAGAAAAATTAGCCAGGAAGAGTGGTGCATACCTGTAGTCCCAGCTACTTGACAGGCTAAGGCAAAAGGATTGCTTAAACCCATGAGTTTGAGGTTACAGCGGAGGTATGATGACACCACTGACCCTAGCCCAAGCCACAGAGAAAGAAGCTGTCTTTGAAAAAAAAAAAAATCTGGGGTGGTGCTCGTAGCTCAATAGGTAGGGCACTGACCACATACACCAAGGCTGGCGGGTTTGAACCCAGCCCAGGCCAGCTAAAACAACAATGACAACTACAACAACAACAACAACAACAAAAATAGCTAGGCATTGTGGTGGGCACCTGTAGTCCCAGCTACTTGGTAGGGTGAGGCAAGAGAATCGCTTAAGCCCAAGAATTTGAGGTTGCTGTGAGGTACGATGCCACGGCACTCTACCCAGGGTGACAGCTTGAGACTCTTTCTCAAAAAAAAAAAAAAAAAAAAAAAAAAAAAATCTGACCAGGGACAGTGGCTCACATCTGTAATCCTAGCACTCTGGGAGGCTGAGGTAGGTGAATTGCTTGAGCTCAGGAGTTCACCAACCTGAGCAAGAGCGAGACCCCCCACCCCCAGCTTACTAAAAATAGAAAAACTGAGGCAGGAGGATCTCTTGAGCCCAGGAATTCAAGGTTGCTATGAGCTATGATAATGTCATGGCACTCTACCTAGGGCAACAGAGTAAGACTCCATCTCAAAAAAAAAAATCTTACTATATCCTATGTTGTAGGACATAGTAAATTCAATTACATACTATATACGTGTACTATATTAATTTACTATATCCATACTATAAAACACAGTTGATTAGATAATATATTGATTTATTGTATTTTTTGTTTTATATAGTACATAGAAAATTAAATTACTTATCATAAATTAACTTACTATATACTTTGTTATATATAGTACATAAAAGTTATGTTACATGTAATACGTTAATTTACTGTGTGTTGTGTTATAGTACATAGTTTATCAAATTGCTTATGGCATATTAATATACTATATACTATGCTATAGTATAAAGTAAATTAAATAACATATAGTATATTTATTTATACTATAACATAGCATATAAGTTAAATTATATCCAGCATCATAGACATAATTTAGATGTCCTAAGTTATTCAAGCCCTCCCTGCACTCTGCCTTAGAGTTACAAATGTTGTATGGTCCAGCTCCCTAGACAAATACACTTGCTCTTTGCCCAAAAATTGGGGATTTAGGCCCAGTGCAGTGGCTCATGTCTGTATTCCTAGCACTCTAGGAGGCTGAGGTGGGTGGATTGCCTGAGCTCACAAGTTCAAGACCAGCCTGAGCTAGAATGAGATCCCACCTCTAAAAGTAGCCAAGCGTTGTGGCAGGCGCCTATAGTCCCAGCTACTTTGGGAGGCTGAGGCAGGAGGATTGCTTGAGCTCAAGAGTTTGAGGTTGCTGTGAGCTATAACAACACAGCACTCTACTTAGGGTGACCAAGTGAGACTTTGTCTCAAAAACAAACAAAGTTGGGGCTATATGTCCCTCGCTGCCCTCCTGGGGAATAAGTTTTATCTCTCTGAATGTTTGATTACTCATCTGCAAAGTGGGAATATCATCATGCCTCCCAGGAGCTGATAAACAGTTTTCAAAGTGTGCTCATTCAGGGGTCTTAGAGGTCAGCCCCCTGACCATGGTAATAGTACAACATCATTTGACTTTTTCCCTGAGTTGACGTTTGAACCGATGGTACAGACTGCTGGTGCCTTAGCAGGAATCAAGACAGTGGCACTGTGCGCTCACCAAAAAAGGAGGAGAAAAGCCAGTTTCACTTAAGAATGCATTTAACGAAACTTGATGAAACAGTCAAATTAGTATTTTTTTTTTTTTTTTTTTTTTTTTAGAGACAGAGTCTTACTTTGTCACCCTCGGTAGAGTGCTGTGGTGTACAACTCACAGCAACCTCCAGCTCTTGGACTTAGGCCATTCTCTTGCCTCAGCCTCCCGAGTAGCTCGGACTACCACAATGCCCGCCTATTTTTGTTGTTGTGGTTGTTGCAGTTTGGCTGGGGCTGGGTTTGAACCCTCCACCCTTGGTATATGGGGCTGGCGCCCTACTCACTGAGCCCCAGGCACCACCCATATTTACTAAATAATTTTTTAAAAATCTCAACCCTTCAATATGACTTTTTTCTCCTTTATTTTGTGTTGTTTTATCTCCCCCAGTTTTATTATGATATAACAACAAATACAAATTGTATATTGATATACATCATATGTATGCATTGTGGAACAATTCAGTCAAGATAATTAACATATCTGCCACCTCAATAATTTGGGTTTTTTGTTTTTCTTTTGTGGTGAGAACGTTTAAGATCTACTATCTTAGCAAATTTCAAGTATATAACACCCTCACTCATTTCGTCATGTTATTTACAAGTTTACATCCAGTAAAATTGACATTTTTTGTGTGGGGTTTTTTTTTTTTTTTTTTTTGCAGTTTTTGGCTGGGGCTGGGTTTGAACCTGCCACCCCTGGCATATGGGGCGATGCCCTACCCCTTTGAGCCACAGGCGCCGCCCTGTGTGGGTTTGTTTACTTACTTGTTTTTTGCTTTTTTGTTTTTAACTTTGTTTTTTAATTTCAGGACATTATGGGGGTACATACATTTTCGTTATAAAGTTTGCTTTCTATATTTTAAGTCAAAGTTGTAGGTGTGCAATGTACCTGGTGGGTGCAATGTACCTGGTGGGTGGGTATTTACTCGTTCCCTCTCCACCTCTCCCCTACTTGAATTTTGTTGCGTTTTATCTCCCTAAGAACACATAGGTGTTGATCAAATAGTTTCAATTTAGCATTGAGTACAAATGGTGTGTGTTTTCTCATTCTTACTTCACTTAGGAGAATGTTCTCCGAATTCCATTCGGTTTGTTACAAAAGATACTAGGTCACCATCTTTTTTAATGGCTGAAGTAGTATTCCATGGTATACATATATGGTGTTTTATTAATCCATTCAAAATCCATTTATGTATTGATGTGCTCTTGGGTTGTGAATTGTGCTGCTATGAAAATTCAAGTCCAAGTACCATTATTATAAAATGTCTTTTTTTCCCCTTTGGGTAAAAAAATAACTAGCAAAGGGATTGCAGAATCAAATGGTAGGTATAATTTAAGTACTGTGAGGAAGCTACTCAAAAAATTTAAAGTAGACCTACTGTTTGCTTTTTGGAGACAAGGTTTAACTTTGTCACCCAGGCTGGAGTACAATGGTGTGATCATAGCTCACTGCAGGTTCGAACTCCTGGGTTTAAGCAATCCTCCTGCCTCAGCTTCCCTGGTATCTGGGACTACAGGTGTGCCCCACCATGTATAGCTAATTTTTTTTCGAGACAGCGTCTTGCTATGCTGTCCAGGCTGGCCTTGAACTCCTCTGCTTGAGTGATCGTGCCCCACGTTGCTAGGCAAAACCAAATAACTCTATTATCCTCTGAAAAAATCCCCTAAAAAAGCTCCCTCACACTGTCCCTTTGAACTCACTAACCTCCGACCCTTGGCAAGCACTGATATGTTGTTCTTTGTCACAATTGCCTTTTGGAGAGTGCCAAATGAATGGAATCGTACAGTACTCACATAATCTTTGGAAACAGGTTTCTTTTACTTAGCATAAAGCCTTCCAGATTTATCCATATTGCTGCATGTATCAAAAACAGTCTCAGCTCAGTGCCCATAGCACAGCGGTTAGGGCACCAGCGACATACACTGAGGGTGGTGGGTTCAAACCCAGTCTGGGCCTGCCAAACAACAATGACAACTACAACAAAAAAATAGCGAGGTGTTGTGGTGGGCACCTGTAGTCCTAGCTACTTGGGAGGCTGAGGCAAGAGAATTGCTTAAGTCCAAAAGTTTGAGGTTGCTGTGAGCTGTGATGCCACAGCACTCTACTGAGGGCGACATACTGAGACTCTGTCTTATAAAAAGAAAAAAAAAAGGTTTGGTGCCTATAGCTTAAGCGGCTGAGGCACCAGCCACATACACCAGAGTTGGCGGTTCGAATCTGGCCTGGGCCTGCCAAACAACAATGGCAACTACAACCAAAAAATAGCTGGGCGCTGTGGCCGGCACCTGTAGTCCAGCTACTTGGGAAGCTGAGGCAAGAGAATTGCTTGAGCCCACGAGTTGGAGGCTGCTGTGAGCTGTGATGCCGTGGCACACTATCCTGGGCAATAGCTTGAGGCTCTGTCTCGAAAAAAAATAAAAAAAAGCACTCTCCTTTTTTATTGCCATTAATATTATGTTATTATCATTATTATTTATGAATTTATTGTGTATCAGTCTCTCTCTTTCCATTCCCCACAAAAGGGCTTTTGGATGCCATATTAATTTCTTATAGTTGCCATAACAAAATACCACAAACTAGGTGGCTTCAAATAATAGAAATGTATTCTCTCACAGTTCTGGAGGCCAGAAGTCCAAACTCAAGGTGTCAGCAGGGTCACACTCCCTCTGAAGACTCTCCAGGGGATGATCCTTCCTTGCTTCTTCCAGCTTCTAGTGGAGACCATCACTCCTTGACATTCCTTGGCTTATAAACACATCACTCCAATCTATGCCCCCATTATCCCATGGTGTTCTCTCTGTGTGTGTCTAAATTTTCCCCTTCTTATATAGACCCAGTATTAAGGCCCACCCAAATGAACGCATCTCAAACTGATGATATCTCTGTTACTGTTTGAATGTCTGTTATCCTCCCTCCAATTCCCATGTTGTCACCTAATCATCATTTCAATAGTACTTAGGAAGTGGCCCTTTGCCAGATGATTAGGTCATAAGGCTACAGCCCTGATCAATGGAATTAGTGCCCTTACAGGCATTGTAGGTGGTCCTAAGAGCTGTCTTCCCTGCTTCTACCATGTAAGGACACAGCTACTAAACTACAAATTAAAAAGCAGAACTTCTGCAGACACCAACTCTACCAACACCTTGATTTTGGATTTCTCGGTTTCCAGAACTCTGAGGTATAAATTTCCATTTTTCATAGTGAAACTTCATGTCCGTAAAAAATTAAAAAAATCGGCAAGGCACAATACAATTGTCCCAGCTACTTGAGAGGCTGAGGCAGGAGGATCATTTGAAGTTGCTGTGAGCTACAATAATGCCACTGCACTGTAGCCTGGGCAACACAGTAAAACCATGCCTCAGATAGATAGATAGATATTCTGTTGTTTATAAACCATTCAGCGCTGGCAGTTAGTCATAGCAGCCTGAATAGGCTTTAACAATCTGTAGTGGGCTGGGCGTGGTGGGTCACTCTTATAATTCTAGCACTTTGGGAGGTTGTAGCAGGAGAATTGCTTAAGCTCAGGAGTTTCAGACCAGTCTGAACAAAATCAAGACCCTGTCTCTACAAAAACTAGAAAAATTAGCCTGGGGGGTGGGGTGTGTGTTTGCCTGTAGTCCCAGCTACTCAAGAGGCAGGAGCCCAGGAGTCGAAGGCTGCAGTGAGCTGTGATGATAGCACTGTACTCTAGCCAGAGTGACAGAATGAGACTCTGAAAAGAGAAGAAAAGAAAAGGGAGGGAAAAGAAAAGGAAAACAAAACAAAACAAAACAAACTCATCTGCAGGGCGGCGCCTTTGCCTCAGTGGGTAGGGCGCCGGCCCCATACACCAAGGGTGGCTGGTTCAAACCTGACCCAGCCTGCTAAAATAGCAGTGGCAACTGCAACAAAAATAGCTGGGCGTAGTGGCGGGCACCCGTGGTCCCAGCTGCGGGAGGCTGAGGCAGGAGAATTGCTCAAACCAAAGAGTTGGAGATTACTGTGAGCTGTGACGTCATGGCATTCTACCGAGGGCCACAAAGCGAGACTCTGTCTAAAAAAAAAAAAAAAAAAAAAATCTGCAATGATCTTATCTCCAAATATGGTTCTGGGGATTATGGCTTCAATATGTCTTTTGGGGGGGGAGGCTACACAATTCACCCCGTAACAGAAGAATGCATGACTTCTTAATATTCTGAGTGATGAACTGGGAGGTCCACATAAAGCTCTCCTGCTAAGCATTAAATCCATGGTCATCTCTAGAAAAAGCCCTTGAATGAATGGTTACCGTTTTGAACTGGCAGCCCTTTCCAAGAGATGCTATCTTTAATAGAAGTGTCTGACAAACTATGATTCAGACTTGGCTGTTTGGCAGACATTTTCTTAAAAATGAACAAAATGAGCCTGTCACTTTCAGGAAAACAACTGTCAGTATTTGTTGCCAATGAAGCTTTCAAAGGAAAGAGAATTTTGAAAAACTTGTAACTGCTGAGAGTTTGACAGCTTCAAGAGACTTTTTTATATGGGTAGTCCTGGCTACTCAGGAGGTTGAGAGGATTGCCAGAGGTTTAAGACGAGCCTGGGCAACACAGCAAGACTGTCTCTAAATAAATAAAATTAAAATAATTTAAAATATTTTTCTGACGAGATGAGTGATAATATAAACATCTGGAAGTTTTAAATATTGAATAATGAAATGTGACAACATCTGCATCAGTCATAATGATCATATTTTCTTTTTCTTTTTTATTTATTTATTATTAAATCATAGCTGTGTACATTAATGCAATCATGGGGCACCATACACTAGTTTTATATACAATTTGACATATTTTCATCACAGTGGTTAACATAGCCTTCCCGGCATTTTCTTAGTTATTGTGTTGAGACATTTACATTCTACATTTAGTAAGTTTCACATGTACCCTTGTAAGATGCCCCATAGGTGTGGTCCCACCAATCACCCTCCCTCCGCCCATCCTCCTATCATATTTTCTAAATGATCAGTGCATGGTTTTACTTAATTAATTGTAGCATTCATTTCTTCTATGAATTATCAAAAAAAAAAATTTTTTTTTTGAGACAGAGTCTCACTTTGTCACCCTGGGTAGAGTGCAGTGGCATCACAGCTCACAGCAACCTCAAACTCCTGGGCTTACGCAATTCTCTTGCCTCAGCCTCCCAAGTAGCTGGAATTACAGGCGCCCACCACAACACTTGGCTATTTTTGGAAGACAAGGTTTCACTCTGGTTCAGGCTGATCTCAAATCTGTGAGCTCAGGCAATCCACCTGTCTCCGCCTCCCAAGTGCTGGGATTACAGGCGTGAGCCACTGCACCCAGCCCGAATTATTAAATTTTTAATGTTAGAATCTTAAAAATCATCTAGTCCACAGCCAGGTGCAGTGGCTGAAGTCTGCAATTCCAGGAGACAGCACTCCAGGAGACAGAGACAGGAGGATTGCTTGAAGGCCAGGAGTTTGAGACCAGCCTGAGCAAGACTGAGACCCTATCATGGTTGGGCACAATGGCTCATGCCTGTAATCCTAGCACTCTGGGAGGCTGAGGCAGGTGGATCACCTGAGCTCAGGAGTTCAAGATAAGCCTGAGCAAGAGTGAGACCCATCTCTACTAAAAATAGAACAACAACAACAACAAAAAAACAAACTAGTCAGGCATTGTGGTGGGCACCTGTAGTCCCAGCTACTCGGGAGCAAGAGGATAGCTTGAACCCAAGAGTTTGAGGTTGTTGTGAGCTATGATAATGCCATGGCACTCTGCCCAAGGCAACAGAGTAAGGTTCTGTCTCAAAACAAAAAAAAAAAAACAAAAAAAAGACAGAGTGAGTCTGATATACAAAAATATTAGAAAAATTAGCTGTGTCGGTGCATCTCTGCAGTCCCAGTTACTCAGAAGACTGAGGCAGGAGGATCATTTGAGCCCAGGGGTTGAAGCTGCAATGAGCTATGACGATGCCATTGTACTCTAGCCCAGGTGACAAAGTAAGACCCAGTCTCAAAAAAAAAAAGAAGAAAAGAGGGGGGAGGACGTGTGGTAGAAGGAGGGAGGGTAGGAGGCAGGATTTTACCTAATGTGAGTGTGTATAACATGCCCCCTGGGTGAGGGGCTCTTCTACAAATGAAACTTTACTCTGGAAGTGAGAACAATGTGACCTAAATATTGTACCCTCATATTAATTTGAATAAAGTTAAAAAAAAAAAAAAAGAAAAAAATCATATAGTCCAGAGGTTGGCAAACTTGTGCTGCAAATGGCCAAGTAGTATCTTCAGCTGTGTGGGCCAAATGGTCTGTTGAAATGACTAAACCCTGCTATTATAGCATAGGAGTGGTTGTAGATGATATGTAAACAAATGAAATGTGTGCTAATAAAGCTTTATTTACAAATACAGGTGGGGAGTCTGATTTGGCCCATGAGCCATAGTTTACCTAATCTTGACCTAATCCAACATTTTCATTTGACCAGAGTGGTTCACTGAAGGTCAAACAGCACATTAGTAGCAAAACCACAACTCAGGCTCAGGCCCGCCAACATCTGTTGTTGCGCTCTCACTTTGACCTCTCGGCTAGCGTCTACAGACTCAATTAGGTGCTCATTTCCTTAGCTAATGGAGCTAGGACTTTCCCCAGATGCCTCCAGGTAGGTGCCAAGAAAGCACAGTGTAAATGCACTTATAACCACCCACATCTGCAGTAACTGCTGGATGGTGACCTGGGAACAAATGTGGGAAGGGAACTTACCTTTGCTAATGTCTGCTCAGTGCCAAGAATCACATTAAATTCTTCCTGTGTGTTTAGGAATCTTACACATCCCTAAAGAGAATCAGAGAAGTGAAGTATATAGAAAAAAGCCTAGGCTTTGGAATTAGATAGGCCTGGATTTTAACTGTGATTCACTGTTAATAATGTGACCAATGTTAACTCAATTCACCCCTGAACCTCCATTTTTTCCATACAATGAGGATAACAAACCACCTTAAGGTCACACTGTGTGTAAAATACCTGCTTAAGTACTTGGCAGGTTGTGTGTGCTTAAATTGAGAAATTTCTAGGCTCAACCATAGCCTGATTTGCTTATGGAGATGTGGTAGGCAAATGGCCTCTGTTGGTTCTAAAATGTTCTAAAATGGCTCTGTTGGTTCTCACCTCCTGGTACTCATTCTTCCGTGTGTAACGGTGGTGATTTGCTTCTAACAAATATAGTACAACAAATGTGATGAAATGCAGTTTCTTAAAAAAATTAAACATTGAATTATCATATGATATAGCAATTCCACTTCTGGGAATTTACCAAAAAGAATTGAAAGCAAAGTCTCAAAGAGATTTTGTACACCCATGTACAAAAGACAGAAGCAACCCAAATGTCCATCAACAGAAAATGAATGGTTTAAAAAAAATGTGGTATATTCACACAGTGGAATATTACTATTCAGACTTTATTTCTGAGACAGGGTTTCATTCTGTTGCTCGGACTAGAGTGCAGTGGTATGTTCGTAACTCACTGCAGCTTCCAACTCAGGGGTGAAGCAATCCTTCCTCCTTAGCATCCCGAATAGCTGGGATTACGGGCACATGTCTGGCTAACTTTTATTTTTTTCCCTAAAGATACCTGTCCAAGCCTATGTAAACGTGCTCAGAATACTTGGATGTTCAGCAAAATCAGCTAACACAAAGCCTATTTCATAATAAGGTTTTGAGGCCAGGCAAGGTGGCTCACCTATAATCCCAGCTCTTTGGGAGATGGAGGCAGAAGGATCCCTTGAGGCCAGGAGTTCAAGACCAGCCTGGGCAACACAATGAGACCCTGTGTCAAAAAAGAAAATACATAAATACAATTTTTAACAATTAAACTTAATAAAGTGTTAAATACCTCATATAATTTATTGAATACCGTATTCAAATTGAAAAACAGGCCAGCTGTGGTGGCTTATGCCTGTAATCCTAGCACTCTGAGAGGCCAAGGCAGGTGGACTGCCTGAGCTCACGGGTTCCAAGACCAGCCTGAGCCCTAGACCAAGAACTTGCTGCCCGGCCCACGCTGTTAGCTCATGTGTGTGTAGTCTGTGTGTGAGACCCCTCTATTGTAGCTCTGTGCTGTCGGATTGCAACAGTAGTTCCTGCCAAGTCCTCCCACCACCATGGCCTTGGAGGTCTGGGCTGTGGCCAGATAGGAGTTTGCATCTTCCACATGATGCCATCACCTCTGCATCACACCCTGTCCTGTCATCTGTCCCACCGGGTGTTGGCCATCACTCAGCTCTCATGTGCCCCTGCATCCACCGGAGGAGAGCTGGGCGGGGCAGGCCTCCTTCGTGGTCCACAATCTGCCGTCAGAGGTCAAAGTGTACACGTTGCGCTGTTTTGTGTTTGACCCCCTGACGTGTGGCCAGCTTGTGTAAGATCCCTGCAGACAAGAAAGTTGAAAAACAAGAATCCCACCCAGTGCTCACACCATCAAGTCCGTTATAGAGTGTGCTACTGTGTTAACACAGAGGCCTGCCTGGCTACTTTTTTAACATATTGTTAAGTAATTTTAAAATCATGTCTTTCTTTTTGAAAAAAAAAAAAAAAAGACCAGCCTGAGCAAGAGCAAGACCCCTGTCTCTAAAAATAGCTGGGCGTTGTGGCGGCGCCTGTAGTCCCAGCTATTTGGGAAGCTGAGGCAAGAGAATCACTTGAGCCCAAGAGTTTGAGGTTGCTGTGAGCTATAACAAAGTTAGAGGGTGACAAAGTGAGATTCTGTCTAAAAAAAAAAAAACAAAAACAGAATAGTTGCATCAGTGCTTGAAGTACGGTTTCTACTGAATGTGGATCATTTTCATACCATTATAAAGTTGTCAAATTCATAGTGACAGAAAGTAGAATGGTGTTGCCAGGGGGTGGGGGATGGGAAATGGGGAGTTAGTGTTTCATGGGGACAGAGTTTCAGTTTTGCAAGATGAAAGAGTTCTGGAGATGGATGGTGGTGATGCTTGCACAACAGTGTGAATAGTTAATGCCACTGAGCTGTACACTTAAAAATGGTTAAGATGGCAAATTTTATGTTGTGTATTTTACCAGTTTTTTAAAGTGGCAAAAAGAACCTCTCTCTCAATTCTAAACTGAGGAAGTTATTGAGTGTGACCCCTGTAGCTAAAATTAGCCTGGACTTGAGAACTAGCCATCTGAGTTCTCACGCCTACACAGGCCTGGCAGGGCCAGCCTGTTCTACCAATCATCCCCTGGCTGGCCAGTGGTTTGCATGCCTCCTTCCCAGAATAGGCAAGGAGGCTATTTTGGTACAATCTGTTCTCTCAGAAAATGAGATCTCAGAACATTCAGGGAACGGACTTATCGACCAGAAGCTTATCGACTTCTGCTTGGGTTTTTTACAAAGAGGTATTTTTACAAGAGCTGGCTTTTGTAATCCCAACTCCAGATCTCATCTTGTGCCAAGGGCTTTCTAGCTTTCTAGCCATCCTAAGAGGAAACTGAGGCACAGAGGAGTTCCTTGTCCAATGTCACATATCTGGGAGGTGAAAAGCCAGGATTTGTGCAAATTTGAGGGGTCTGGCTCACACTTTGCGATGTTTTCTCATTATTGTTTGTGTGCTTTTGTTCTGCAGTAAATATGATTGTGATTGCTTCGTATTTGTGATCGCTCTGTCATTGGCTAGGCACCAGTGCTCATTCTTGGCACTGGGAGCCAAGAAACAGCAAACATCCACCTCAAGAAGGTCCAGCACACATATTTAAAATGTAAAATTTGATAATTTCAGACATGAACCTAGATCCATAAAACCAGCACCACAATCAAGACAGTCAATGGATCCATCACCCCAGTTTCCTTGTGACTCTTCAAATCCCTTCCTCCTGACCCTTCCCAGTCCCCTTTCTCCAAATACTCACTGATCAGATTTCTGTTCTATAGTTTACCTTTTCTACATAGTACAATCTTATATAAATTGACTCATCCAGTATACAATCCTTTTTGTATGACTTTTTTCACCCACCATGATGTATCTGAGGCTCATTCATGGTGCTGAATGTTCACCCCTTTTCAGTGCTGAGCACTGTGCCATTGTAGGGATGGAGCACAGTTGTTCATTTACCTTTATTATTTTTTCGAGGTCTTGCTCGGTCAGCCAGCCCAGCATGCTGTGGTTTGATCACAGCTCACTGGAACTGCAAACTCCTGGACTCAAAGCAATCCTCCTGCCTCAGCCTCCCAAAGTGCTGGGACTACAGGTGTTAGCCACCATGCCCAGCCTTATTACTGGGTTTTGAGAACTCTTTCAATATTCTGGGCATACACCCTTTATCAGATGCATGGTTTAAAGATTTTCTCCAGTCTGTGGTTCATCTTTCACTCTCTTGACAGGGTCTTGCACAGGACTCTAAGTTACAAATTCCAACTGCCCTGACTCATCCTCCCACTTGCCCTTGAAAGGAGCAAACAGTCTCTGACGGCAGGGGATGGCAGCTACTTGGCCTGGTGGTAACAGAGTGGAGATTTGAACCCAGATCCACTTGACCTTAATCCTACAGACCACATCCACTGCCACCATCTCCCCCTGCAATCAGGGACTGCCACAAGCATCTCTGAGGATACAGACCCCAGAGTGTCTACAAATCTTGGGGCCAAAAGCCTAGAAATGAATCAGACAAGTCATAAGGGTTCAGTCACAATGATTTATTGGCTGATACCTCACGCCAAGCTTTGATCGACATGCAAGAAGATGAAACTGGGGGCCTTATCACCTCAGGACCCACCCAACTCCCAGGTTATCACTGGAACAAGGCACTTTCTCAATCTAGGCAACACCTGGGAACTGAACTCGGTCTGGGTCCAAACCTCACCTGAGCTCCACCATGCCCACTACATCTACCCTCTAGGACATCCTGGCCACCTACACTGAGGTGAGGTGGCCAGGAGGGACGCTTCAGCCATCATCCCCCTTACTCTGAAGGAAGTTCCCAGCCTGCTCAGCAGTGGCAGCACAAGGCTCAACTCAGAGTAGATAGGTTACCAATGTTTGTTGAATGACTGAATGAGTGACAATGGACTCCTACATGAGGGAGGCCTGATACTTTCAGGTCCCTACTGTGAGTGCTTGGAGCCCCTTGATAAAGCTGGCTCTTGGAAACACTGTCCAGCTGGCTAAATTTCTTTGGTTTAGAGGCAGCCTGAAGCCAACATAACAGAACAAGCCTATGCACACTATGATCTCTGCAGACTGCCCTAGACATGTCTACTGGGGGCCTCCTTTGTGCTGGCTAACTTGTGAGGTTCTCTGATCCAGAAACACAAATGATCTAAAGTGCAAAGCCATTTTCAATCATAATTTACAACCATCCTGACATCTCCTCTAGACTGCACGATGTTTGCTTATAAGCTTACAAGACTTCTTCACATCTAGCTTTAAATTAGCCCTTCCATACCAAGGAGGGCCAAGGGTTTCCACTATACAGAGGGGAACAGGAAGCTCAGAGGAGGGATAACTTGCCCAGGGACGTCCAGTAGGAGTCATAACATTTTGGGCACCAGACAAAGTCTAGAGTCATCTGGGTAAGAAGAGACTTCAAAATCACAGCACTGGGCTCACAGCAGGTACTTAGGAAATGTCCATCAGATCAATGAGTCTCAACATGGCTTAGGATCCTTTCGGAGTCAAGGCCCAATTTTAGAGAATGAAAAATAGAAACAAGAATCTAACTGCTGGAGTTTTTGGCTGGAGCTGCTGAGATTCTGTGTGCTCTCTTGTACCCCTTAAAAACTCTATGGGGGCCTGCCAGAGAGAATGGGGCCCTTGATTCCTCCAAAAGTCCTTCATACCCATATCTCATTTAACTCCCACATCATCCCTGGAGGGTGGACTGGATGGCCCCATCTCTCAGACGAGGACATAAAGATCAGGAAAGGGTATATCTGAGCCCAGGATGCCTCGCAGTTCAGAAAGTCCTGGGTCAGGTTCCTCTTCCCAGGTCAGCCCCTAATCTGCTTTCTTGGTCTTCTTCTTTCTGGTACCCTCACTCAGCTCCTCCCTGGACTTGGCAGGCATGGCTGAATGCTGGGCGCCCAGCCCACCACTGCTGTGGGAAACACCATGGGACCCCCCATGGTTGTCACGGTGATAGTCACTTCCGCAGGCTGCCCCAAACAGCACAGGACAGATGTAGCCCTCCAGGACATCAAAAGGTGAGCTGTGAGAGTGAGTGGCTGTTAAGAATACCTAAGGTGGGGTGGTGGTGGAGACAGCAAGAGAGCCAGAAAGAAACCGAGGCAGAAGGTAAAGCAGGAAGGGGAAAGGAGAGAAGATGGGAGAAAATGTCAGCAAGGCCAAGCCTTCTGGCTGCATGCATCCCCAGAAGGAAGACAATCACCCAGGATATAGGACTTCTGTTCAGTGCTAAAGTTAGGATAGAGGGACTGTCAAGTCATCCATCCCTTGGGAGCTCCCCCAATACACCTTGGCTCAGAGAGAAGTGCCATGGTCTGAATGTTTGTGTCTCCCCAAAATTTATATATTGAAACCCAGTCAGGAAAGTGATGGTATTACATGAGGCCTTTGTGGATGACCAGGTCATGAGGGGGGGGGGGGGCCTTGTAAATAGAATTAGTGCCCTCATAAAAGGGTCCTGAGAAGCCAGGCAGTCCCTTCCACCATGTGAGGTCACAGCAAGATGTCAGCAATCTGCAACCAGGAAGAGGGCCCTCCTCAGAACCTGACCACACTGGATTTTGGACTTCCCAGTCTCCAGAACTGTTAAAGATAAATTTCTGTTGTTTACAAGGTGCCCGGTCTACGGTATTCTGTTAGAGTAGCCTGAATAGATTAAGACACTTGGCCTGGGGTTGAACTGCAAACATAGGAGGAAGAGGACCCAGCTGTCTGAGCTCCCGTTTTGCTATTTCCCTAAGGCTGGGAGATTTATACTCATTGAATTTTAACAGCCTTATAATCTCAGCTAAGGGAGACACATCCCTGAGCTGGAGTCTTCACGCTGAGGGAAAGCAACAGCAGAACTCTCCAGCATTGCCAGAGGCAGGATGGGCTCATCTCTGAAGACCCTTCCTGGATGGGGTGACTTCTAGCTGATGCAGCAAAACCCTTGGCTACCTGAGGCTGCCTTCTCAGCCTCTTTTCCCTGTGGTCTCCATGCAAGGCACCAGGCCCACCTCAACCTTTGCTCATGCTAGGTCATTTGTATAGATTGCCAGGTCCCCACCTATTAGAGATTGCCTCATGAAGACCCTCCTACCATAGACCTACTGACAAGCTTCTCCCCTCTCTGAGGTGTACTGCCCCAGCCACATAAGGTTAGCAATGTCCAATGTCCCCACTCCTAGCCCAAAGTGTGGGGTAGCACTAGTCAAAGCAGGAAGGCCACAGAAAAGCTTACCTTACAGGATACCATGAACATGGTGAAGATGAAGATGAGAGTGGCTTTAGACACTGGGAGCCAGCGGGTCTGCTGAAGGGTGAAGAGGATGGCTCCATACAGGCTGGCCTTGGTTGGGCTGGAGGGAGTAGCCATTGTTGCTGGGAGTCACTTGTGTGGCTCCTTGTACCTTTGGCCCAGACACACCCCCTGCCCTGGCTCCTGCTTCTTGAGTATGAGATGCAAAGATGCATGGCTGGCATGCACGAGGGCATCTCCTTGTGTAGTGACAGGTCAACCTAACCCAAGGAAGGTCTGGGCTTTTGCCCGGCTTCCAGGATATGCCTTTTAAATTCTTGGAATGTCCTGCCTGATAACAGGGAGACCTTGGGTCACACCAGATAGCAACAATGTGACTTGTGGTGGGAGCCTTCGGCCATGCAACACCAGCTAGACCTCTATAGTGAGACTAGTGACTAAAGTCAGCCACACAGGCAGTCATCTCTGTCTATATGATGGAAGCCCAATAAAAATCCTACACTTCAATGTTCAGGGGAGCTACCCTGATTGGCAATACCCCATGCATCCTGTTACACATCATTGCTGGGAGAATTAAGGGCTATTCAAATGACTCCACAGGGCAAAGATAACTAAAGTTTTTACCTGGTCTCTTCTAGACCCTGCCACATACACCTTTTTTCTCCGTTGACTCTAATCTGTATTCTTCTATTGTAATAAAACAATAACCCTGAGCATAATGGCTTGGCTGAGTTCTATGCATCCTTATGGCAAATCATGGGACCTCAAGGCAGCCCATCCCTAAATATCATATATACTCGATTATGACGAGTTTTTGTGCCGAAAATTTGTGCCGAAAAACCCGAACTCAGCTTATACTCGGGTCATACAGGTTATTTGATTCAGTGCACTTAGCTTAACAGGTAATCAAGCTAAATCACAAAGGTTAAAATCCTTCAAAACTGGATTCCTCCCCCTCATCATCTGTATGTCCAAACAGAGCTTCAGCTGTATCTGATGTGAGGGTATCAGCATTTAACCTACTGATTCCTCAATTATTGTAATTGTTTTGGGTATATATTTTTATTTTTGAAATTTACCAGTGGCTGCTGCATTT
>CAUYPK010023955.1:0-29556 GCA_963574355.1 Loris lydekkerianus
AAAAAGCCAACAATCCCATATATCAATGGGCAAGAGACATGAATAGAACCTTCTCTAAAGAAGACAGATGAATGGCTAACAAACATATGAAAAAATGTTCATCATCCCTATCTATTAGAGAAATGCAAATCAAAACCACCCTATGATACCATCTAACCCCAGCGAGAATGGCCCATATCACAAAATCTCAAAACTGCAGATCCTGGTGTGGATGTGGAGAGAAGGGAACACTTTTACACTGCTGGTGGGACTGCAAACTAGTACAACCTTTCTGGAAGGAAGTATGGAGAAACCTCAAAGCACTCAAGCTAGACCTTCCATTTGATCCTGCAATCCCATTACTGGGCATCTACCTACAAGGAAAAAAAATCCTTTTATCATAAGGACACTTGCACTAGACTGTTTATTGCAGATCAATTTACAATCGCCAAAATGTGGAAACAGCCTAAATGCCCACCAACCCAGGAATGGCTTAACAAGCTGTGGTATATGTATACCATGGAATACTATTCAGCTATTTTTAAAAAATGGAGACTTTACATCCTTCGTATTAACCTGGATGGAAGTGAAAGACATTAATCTTAGTAAAGCATCACAAGAATGGAGAAGCATGAATCCTATGTACTCAATTTTAATATGAGGACAATTAACAATAATTAAGGTCATGGGGGGAGGAAAAGCAGAGAGAGGGAAGGAGAGAGGGGGGTGGGGCCTTGGTGTGTGACACACCTTTTGGGGGCAAGAGGGACTTTACCTAACAAATGCAATCAGTATAACCTGGCTTATTACATCCTCAATGAATCCCCAACAATAAAAAAAAAAAAAAAAAAAAAAACACACAGAGAGCTCAGCGCCTGTAGCAGAGTGGTTACGGCACTGGCCACATACACCAAGGCAGGCAGGTTCGAATTCGGCCCTGGCCAGCTAAACAACAATGACAACTGCAACACAAAATAGCCAGGTATTGTGGCAGGTGCCTGTAGTCCCAGCTACTTGGGAGGCTGAGGCAAGAGAATCGTTTAAACCCAAGAGTTGGAGGTTGCTGTAACTGTGACACCATGGCACTCTACCCAGGGCAACACAGTGAAACTCTATCTCAGAAAAGAAAAGACACAGAGGCCGGGCACAGTGGCTCATGCCTATAATCCTAGCACTCTGGGAGGCCGAGTCAGGTGGATTGCTTGAGTTCAAGAATTTGAGACCAGCCTAAGCAAGAATGAGGCCCTATCACTACTAAAAACAGAAAAAAATTAGTAGCATGTGCTGTAGTCCCAGCTCTATAGGAGGATCACTTGAGTCAAAGAGTTTGATGTTGCAGTGGGGCTGCAATGATGCCACTGCACTCCAGAACGGGCAACAGAGTGAGACTCTTTTCTCAAAAAAAGATCCAGAGCTGGAAAGTCAAATCACACTCCCCAAAAGATGTCTGCTTTCTAATCCCTGGAACCTACAAATGTTACCTTACATGGCAAATGCTTTGCAGATGTGATTAAATCGAGGATCTTGAGATGAGATTATCTAGATGATCCTGGTGGGCTCCAAATGCCCTCACAAATGTCCTTATAAGAAGGAGAGTGACAGTTCTTCCTTACTGGGTCCTTGGCAAAAATAAGGATATATGAAAAAGACAACAATTAAGGGATATTTCAGACAGAAGAGAAGAAAGGCCATGTGACAGAAGCAGAAGGAAGCAGTCACAAAGATAAGATGCTGTGTGCCTGGCTGTGAAGACGGAGGAGGGGGCTGTGAGCCAAGGCGTGCCAGCAGCCACCAAAGGCCAAAGGCAAGGAATGGACTCCCCCTAAAACTACCAGAGGGAGCATGGTCTTGTGGATACCTTCTCTCAGCCCACAGACGCTGATTCTGGAATCTCTCCTCTAGAACACTAAGAAAATGAATTTCTGTTGTTTTAAGCCACCAAATTTGTCACAGCAGCCACAGTAAGGTCATACAGGAGATTAAATGGGAAGTGGACATGAAGCACCCAGCACGCCACCCGGCACGTGGTAGGAACTCGAGAAATCCCAATTGGTGATGGACAGTACCTGCCACTCTCCCTAGACCACCAGTCCATCCCCAAAAGCTGTGTGAAAAACTACAACCATATGCTGAAATAACAAGCTTGCACCCCCCCTTACAAAAGCTCCTTTGGCTTATATGTACTGCCTCACTTAACTCTGTCCTAAAAAGGAGAGTTTCCAAAGCTTCCCAAGGACTCTTAGCTTATCCCATATAAATATGTTTTTGCCACAGACATTTGACTTAAACATTTAGGACAATTAATTCAAGTATTTTATAGGATGGCCTTTGCTGATACTGCCTGGAGTAGACCCTCCCAACCTCAGGCATGATGAGCTGTGATCAGGGTCATCTGAACTTCTCCTGGCTACAGGCCCTGCAGGTGCAAAAAGAGAAGCTGGTGCCTCGGTTCCCAGTGTGAGCCTGAGAGCTCTGTGCCAGCCAGGGCCCCCATGGGAGAAGGGCGGGTTAGGCCAGCCTAAGATGGGGTTACTAGCATTTGAGCCTCCCCAAACTGCATTTCATCTCCTTTTTATGCAGTGGTTTCTCCCTCCCCTTTCCGTTTCTTCAGTCCTTGCTCTGTGTACCCCTACTATCAGTTTGCCTTCTTGGGGGGGTGAGTCCCAAGTGTCGAAACTCACGATGTGCAATACTTCCACTTCCCCCAAGTGCTCAGCCTCCCCAGGCAGACTCTGTGGCCTCAGCTTCCCCAGGCTGTTGGGACGATGAGGCAGCAGGATCCTGATGGCACTCCACCCTCCTGTCTGCACCCTTCAGTTCCAGAGAAGCGCTGGGTTGTCCCAGCCTTCTTCCTCAGCCTACGCAAGATTTAAACATTGTCTTTTTCACCAAGCCACAGTTGGCCTCGGCCACGAAGGGCTCAGGGTGGAGCCTCAAAACCTCAAGAGTATTTTAGAGAAAATGAACAGAAAGAAGAAGTCTATTCACTTCCTGAAAGCAGCCATCTGCAGGCCCTCTCAGCTGTCTTCCTTGTACCCATTCTTCTTTGCTTCTGCCAGGGCTAGGCTACGTTTGCTGGGTGGAGACCTCATACCCTAAGCTAGCTGATACCTACTACCAGGGCAGGAAGGAGACAACAGGTGTGCATGGAGTGAGCCATGGCTTAGAAGAAGAGCTGCCTCAGGGTTCCTGGGCCACTGGCACTGCACACAGCAGACCCAGGGGACTAACATCTAACATCTTTAGACCTTCACTTGCTCATAGAGGCTCATAGCTCCGACCTGTCCTAAATCCTACACGAGCCGTATAAGCAGTCTCACCAGCACATACAGACACCCTGCTCTCCTGCAGATCCCCAGGGTCAGCTCGGCAATAGGCGCTTCTCTTGCGCCTAAAACTACCTCCTGAATGAGAAAAGGCAGGTGTGCTCTGGGGAGGCCATCACTCCTCTACCTCCCAGTCCTCAGGGTAATTCATACCCACCCCACCTGTAATAAACTAGCATGCCATTTCAGACTCAGAAGCGGAAGACAACCATCCAACATGACTCCAAAACATATTTACAATGCCCTTGCCCAGGCTGTTCCTTTCCCTCTGAGACACGGGGCACACTGGCTGGAGCAGCTGACACACTGAAGGGGCACAGCTAGCACCACCACAGGTGGGAATGGGAATCTGGAGTTCTGCAAGCACTGTGCATTTTTGGTCCTGGCTGTTTGTGAGGTCCCTCTGGGACCATCTGTCATACCTGCACCTTCGTCAGCTCCTTGGTGGGCCAGGCAGAGCTGCTGTTCCCGAAGCCTGGGTCAAAGGCATCCTTGGCAAGCTTCACTTGGGATGCTACAGTTTAGTTTAAAAGGTCTATGTGTAACTAGAAGGTAATACTTTAAAGATATGTATCTTACAAATAGTAATATGTAATAATTAAGTGCTATTCACCCCCCAAAGAAAAAGTTACATGCCAGGTCATAAATTGAAATAAATGCGGAGAAACTCCAAAACATTACCTAACCCTCACTCTCCGTCTAGCCAGGTGACACTCAATCCAGCCAGAGCCCAGGCCCTGGACTCAGAGCAAGGCAGGTGCTACCTCTTCTGCAGGCTAACACATCAGCACAATCATAGTCTGCAAAGAGCCTCACATACATTCCTCAGCACTGGCTACAGAATCTCCCAGCACAACCGTGTAGCTGGACAAAAGAACACAAAACTCTTCATGATCCAGTGACAGGAAGGTGAGGAGCACAGTGAGAATGCGGCATGGCACCATGGGTGTGGAAATAACTAATGTATGCATTTACCTGCCAGCTAGCATGCACACACGTAATGTGAGAAGACTACCCAAGAAGCTCATGGCATTGGTGTCTCCAGGGAGAGGATCTGGGGGGATGGGACAGCAGACAGGTTTAACCATATAGTCCGCTGTACCTTACAATTTTTCAGCCATGAAAATGTTTGCCTACTAAAAAACATAAAAGAAAATGTCATCAAATTTGTCGAATCAAGCTAAGTACAAGTAGGTCTTTGAGAATTTCCCCCAACAGATATTAGTGCACAGCCACTAATAAAAGGGGGGAGAATTTCAAGGGCCCCTTCTCTGGGCAGCATCACCTCCACAGGGAAGAGAATCACAGGGAGGACCACCACCTTGGCACCATGAGCCCCCTTCCTCTCTGCCCTTCACTTCCCTCTTCTCTGACTTGGCTCCCTCTACACAGTTTGCCTCCCCTGACGTATCATTACCGCATGCACTCCAAGTTTCAGTCTCAAAATCTTAGGGATGAAGGGTGATTTAGCAGAATCACAACCCAACCCCTGTCCCTGTCTTCTCTCACTACCAAACACAGGCCCTCTACAGCGACTGTCTGAGAGGCATGCCTGTGTTTAGATGTCTGTACCACATCCACTGTGCAGAGACCTCGTGAGGCACAGGGAGAGTGTGGCTATGGAGAAGGTGAGGCCAACTGAGCTGCCCAGGCAGCTATTTCACTGCAGGGAGAGTCCCTGGGGCAATTAATACTGTTTCTAGAAACTAGTATTGCTGGGGTTCTTTACACTCCAGTGCTTCCTTTTCTTCAGGGTCCAGTGTTTCACAGGTGGTTTGGGGGGGGGGGGAGGGGGTATAAGTATATTTTCCCCAGCACTGGGTTTCACTTCTATCATTTCACAGACACAGCATCACCTCTGATACCACGAGTGCCAGGGACACCCTGCCCTGTGGTTTGGCCTTGTGGCCACCTGCATCGGGACCCACTGCCATGCGGTGCTCAATGAGCTGCGGCACCCACAACTGCAGGGGCAATCCTAAGTGGAGATAAGGAAGCTGAATCTGGGCCTAAAAACCCCCAAAACTGGGTGGCTAGAGCATAGGTATAGTTATAAGAATTATTATAATCTAAGAAAAGGTCTCTCCAAACTATAAAATGGCAGTAGAAAAATTAAAAAAATGGCAGTAGAATTGCCTTTATCACTTAAAACTATAAAGATACAAATAAAACAGAATAAAAAGTTTACAAAGTCTAAAGCCCCTCCAGTGTAAGATGAATGAAGCCACAACCCTGCAAAGGGCCCCGTGGGCCTCAAGCCTTCGGGTGATTTGGCCCTGCGCTCCTGAGCCTCCTGCGTGATGCGTTACCTCAGTCCTGCTGTTCACGTCTCTCCTAAACCCCCCAGCATGAGTTGCTGCCCCACAACATATGAATCACTCTCATGAGGCCCTGTGATGCTTCCCCAAATCCAGGAGAGAAGGAGCGGCCACCTTTCCTGTGTGCCCTCCCCTGCCAGCCTTCTCCTTAGCCTCTCACACCTATAATACCACACTTACACACACATACACCATATATGGGGAAAATGTACTCTTTTAAAAAGTGATTAAATGAAAAAATAAATAAACAAAAACAACCAGATGCCAAACTCAAAGGTGTGGCACCTTCTGGCCCAGAGGGGGAAAAGCAGCCAGTCCCACATTCCAGCGAAGCGGACCTGAGGGCTCATGTGCCAAGGACACGAAAGGTCTCTGCCGAGAACAGGCTTCTGCTTTGGACAGGCACAGTGAGACAAGCTGACAGTTTTGATTTCTCCCCAAAACTTACTGGGGCCCAGCTGTGCCACAGGTTCTGGTCTTTCTCCCTGTCCTTACACTGAACCTCAACTTGACCTCAAGGAAGCAAACTGTTCCCAAGAGAAGCGGAGACTTTTCTTGCTATTTTCACAATCACATAGTAGTTTTGTTCATTCATTCACTCGATAAACATTGACTATATACCTATTTCGTGCCAGGCACAGTGGGACACTAGCAATACAAAGAAAACTGAGCTATTGTGCCTGCCCTGAAGGACACTTAAGTCTTAGGCCCCCCAGATCCATGATATTCACAGACAACTCTGGCATTCACACAGTGAATGCTACTGTGGAACACAATGCTCCCTGTAGAATACAGTAAAGCAGAACCTAACACTTAAAGTGATTTCTCCAGACCCTTGAGGAGTCACTGTTAAGGAGTTACACAGCAAGGAGGAGGGGGTGAGAGGGCCACCCAGCACAGGCACAGCTTGGTCAGCTACTCAACATGCCACACACCAGCCCTCCAGGTGCCCCTAGTAGATGACTTTACTCCATGTTGTTTTTCCATTTGGCTCCCAGGACTGACCCCCTTCCTCCTAATAATAGTTCTCTGAACTCCATTAAGGGGACTGTTCCATCCACCATCTCTCAGGCTTCTCTCCTGGAATGGGGAGGGGTGGGCAGGAGACCAGCTAGGCAATATGAGCGCTGACTTCCCCAGGAGAAGGGACTACTGCTTCAGGGGAACCACCTGACCTAGGTCTACTCAATAAGCATAATGCCTTCCAAGGGCCAGTACAGACCTGAGCCATCTATCTTGTCTCACAAAGGAGCATCCTTCCCAAAGGACAAAGTTCTGTCCGAGCACTATACAATTCTGACCCAGCACCATATTCTGTGGATGCTCCAATCATACTGGGCAAATATGTCCCAACAGCCATAAATCAAAAAAAAAAAAAAAATGTGCAGCACCCCAGTCCTGGGGGCCAGATGCCTATGCAGGACACTAGCAGAATGGGGGGGGGGGTGTGGACCTCAAACAACACACAGACCAGCACACTCACGAAGGATGGGAAGGTATGCCTACGAAGTTTGGTGGTCAGCTCCCTTACAGAAAATATCACTCGCAGTCTTTGCGAGTATACATGTTTTTACTGAGAAAGAATTGGCCAGCAAATCAATCTGGAAGATAATCACCAGGCTTGGGCATTGCAGGCAGCAATGATTCATGTTGGGACACCAAGAAGATGTTATGTTCATTCGCTGCCCGTCAGTAGCAACTCCTCAGGAGAAAAGGTGAGAAAGGGCTATTTGCTGATTCAAGTCTTTTTTAAATGTAAAGTTAAAAAAATTCAAAGGCTGGAAAAAATAATTATTACAGATGAGAATATTATCAGCATTAGCTTTGAAAACACAATCAGAAATTTCCTTGTTTTAAAAGTATGAATTCAGGGAGTGCTTCTCTATAAAGATTCTTGAATACACCCATGTTTATACCCACAACCCCTAGTCAGTCTGGAAGCAAAGCACGGCTCCACCGTGGTGCTCAACTTGCAGGGGCTTCTGCCTTTGGGGGGCACATGTGTAAGTGGCATGTTTTCCCATTGGCTTGGGGCTGGGGAGTGGGGTGTGGGACAGAGGACAGAAGTAGCTGGCCCATCTGACTTTACCCAGATGGGAAGCTGACAAGTGCTTATGCCCTGTGGCTGCAGGTATAAGGAAAGTCCTGGACTTCTTTGGATCCATGCCTTTTCCTGGGTCTAACAGTCCACCATCACAGAGGCTTTCTTGACTGTAGTAACTGCTAGCACTTAATATCCTCCTTAAAAGGCAAATGCCCCCAAAAGAACACATTCAATTTCACTAAAACTATAGTAAACTGGAGTAAACTGTTTGTTAGGTTTCTTTACCCAATAGAGATCAGATCACTTGAGATTGCAGTCCTGAAAAGAAAAGTGGGATGAGCAGGGAAGAAGCAGGATGGACATACAGACAAAACGTGTACCATCCTTCAACCAGCGAGGCTGCCCTCCCCACGATTAGGGCTGGGGGTTGGTGCTGTCTGTAGCGGGCTCAGGAAGAAGAGATGTGTCAGGCCCTGGAGATCTAGACAGTCTAGACCCAGGGCTGCCCTAGAGGCCATAGTGGTGGGGATAAGCCCATCTGTCTCCTGATGGGCCTCCTCAGTTCAGGACATGTCATCACGCGCCTCAGCATGAGTTGTCGTAACTTTAAACCCAGGTTTAACATGGGTTTTTTTTGCAACAGGTCAGGAATGGCTAGTAGGTCAAAAATAAGGTAAATACATGTCTTAGAGAGACAAGTGGATGAAAAATCAGAGGAAGCTATCAAACTAGAAAGGGAAAGATAGTCCAGACCTAACCAGAAGAAAAATGTGCATAAATTATCAAGGGCAAGTGTGCAAGAGTAGAGTAGCCTCCATCATAGAAGGTGAAGTTGTACTGAGCGGCTGTCTGCAAAGAGCCTCAGAAGAAGAGATGGGGAGCAGCTGGATGAGCCAGGGAAGGCACTGGGTGGACCAAGAAGATGCTGGTCTGAGTGACGTACAGACCGCTGTATGTCACTCTCCATCAACATATACTGGGCACTCCGCGGTGTCTGACACTAAGTATTTTCTTCTACTCTGCAAAGCTATTGCTGAATCACTGCAGAGGGGACAGAAAGTGAAAGAATAAAGAAGCATGATTTCCAAGGCAACAGACTAACGAAGTATTTCCCTAAATAGACATTGCGTACATATGTGTGTCTCAGCCCAGTGCCAACTCAATCAAGGACACACATCACTTCACCCATGCAGCCCTTAGGCACTACAAGGACATTCTGCTGTGGGAAAGGATGGAAGTAAAGGAGGAGAAACAAAAAAAATCACCTTTTCGTTAGATGAATGAGGAAGAAGGGTGAAATTCAGGCATGACTTCACCAAGTCACTGGTAAGTTTGGGATAAAAAACAAATAAGACTGCTAGCCCTTTCCTTCTGCCTAAGGTAGGTACAGCCTACAAGCAAGGTTTCTCCCCTAAGACCAATCCATTCACCCACTCTCTCCCCTCTTCTAAACCAGAGTAACAGTGTTTGGAAGATTCTGGGGTAGCTGGACATCTATTATCCCTATCCTAATTGGGTTCCATCAATCATTCCATTTAATTGTTTTTTGACTATCACCAAATTATATAACATGATCATTTTGTTTAACATTTGTATATAAAGAACACAAAGTCAAGAATAAGACTTGTGAAGATACTCAACATTGCATCAATATACAATTATAGGTCATTCTGTACTTTAAAAAAGTGTCAGTAGAAGACTCAGCTTGTTCAGTGACCACCTGACTAACAGTTTATGGAGTCCAGCCTCTCCTACTTCCTTCTTCCACCCTGCCCACATCCTTCCCCTTTGACCTTTGCTGCTAATTCCCAGCCTCTCAGCACCTCCTCCTTCTGCAACATTTCCCCTCAGAGGTGCCCTGAGCAGGAATCAGAGCTAGGATGTACTCTAGCCCTTTGAGCATATTTTAAAAATAGAGGCACTAGGTCAGACAAAGTGGCTCATGCCTATAATTCTAGCACTCTGGGAGGCCAAGGTGGGTGGATCACTTGAGCTCAGGAGTTTGAGACCAGCCTGAGCAAACAGTGAGACCCTGTCTTTTTCTACTAAAACTAAAAAAACTAGCCAGGTACCTGTAGTCCCAGCTACTTTGGGAGGCTGAGGCAAAAGGATCACTTGAGCTGGAGTTTTTGAGGTTGCTGTGAGCTATAATGATGCCATGCCACTCTACCCAGGGTTAGAGAGTGAGACTCTGTCCTAAAAAAAAGAGGCACTGTAGGGAAAACGGTTAGCAAGACTGTCAAGTTGAGCACAGGTTATAATGTCCCCACCTGCACTAGTCCATAGCACTGAAGTTCACAGGTTTCTCCACTTACATTATTAATCCCCATAACACCGTTGAAGGTGAGCACTTTCCCCACTTTACAGATGGGAAAGTGAGAAAGTTGAGTCAGGTTCATGTCCTACACTTTTTCTTCCTATGATCCAACTTGCTCACTCCCATCCCCACCCTGAAAGACACACACATGCCATTTGTGCAAACTAGACTAATGCCTGCAGTAAATAATCCATGTCACATCTGACCCTAAACCAGCCAAGGTGACTAGGAAACCATCCTGCCATTGTTTTTTCTTTTTTGCAGTTTTTGCCAGGGGCTGGGTTTGAACACACCACCTCTGGCATATGGGGCTGGCACCGCCCTGTCATTGTTAAGGCACAAAGGACTCTAAGAGGAATCACAGACAGCAATGGTTTCATTGGGGCCAGCCTCAATCAAGGAGAGTCTCTCTGTCTCTGTAGGTAGACATATACAGACCCACCCTGTTAGGTGAAGGACCCATAAGGCCTCTGACAAATCAGCACACTTCCTGCCATTGTCTGCCCTATCTCTCAGTGTGCCTGTGCTAAGAACCCCTACCATCACCAGGAGAATCTGGTCCAGGTGGCCAATTATCACCAGCATCAAACCAGAGTGAGCCCAGGCCAGGGTTTTCATTACTGTCAATGCCCTGAAAGGTACCCCTCATTTTAGACTGATAGCTCTCAATCTCTGGTGAGTCACAGGCCCCTAGATTCTGAAGAAAGCCACATGACCTGTCCCCAAGAAAAGACCCTGATCTGTACACATATCAGTGTAGCTCCCTCTTCCCTATGGATTAGGACTCCCTGCACTCAACCCTAGGGTTTGACATATCCTTACAAAAGCCACTGCAAGAAATACTCATATTGTAACAATGTCCAAAATATACTACATGCAAATAACTGAATGTTTTACCCCCCCCCACACACACACACAAAGCACTTACCTTTTCTGTAAGAAATGTAGTAGGATATTTGCTACTTTATTTCAAAATAATTTTTAAATGCTGAGTATGACCTCACCTTGATTTCATGAGCCACTGCTGTGGACCCCTCTCTTGCCTGTCTCCTTCTCAGGTGCTATTCCTTCCTCAGTATTAGTGCAAATGTGGTTAGCGCTCAGTGCGACACTGCTCCTAGAAAGTATTTTTATGTATTAAGATGAACCTTTAAAGCTTTGGAAAGTCAAGAAAATATAGAAAGAGCTCAAGTCACTAGCTTGAAGAAAAATCTGGAGCAGTGGGTTATTGTGATCTCACAAATTATACCATGGAAGTGGCTATTTATTTCACCCAAACATAAAGTTGGTACTGTACTTGGAAAAAACAAACAAACAAACAAAAAACAGGGACAGAAAGTAGATCATACCAGGGAAAAACAGAGGGGTATAAACCATCACTGAATGTAGTTGTTTGGGCTGTATCCAAATCAGTTCCTTCGAGCCTCTACTAATTGTACTGGTCTCCATTTTTCCTGAGCAAAAATTAGCAGATCATGCAAACCCTACACATATGAACACACTTTGGGAAGGGCTTCGGAAAGTGAGTCTTAAGAGCCAGCCCACATTCCCTGTGCTGCTGGCCCAGTGGACTTCATCTCTGCTGGGCCAGAGAGAGGCCTGGGCTGGGACACTATCGATGCTGCTTCTTTTAGTGCTGAGTCCTACAGGAAGAGTTGGGCACACTCACAGGAGCCAGGGAGGTGGCAGACATAGGGACTAAGAAACAGCTGGGCAGACAAGCTGGGGCATGAGAGGGACCAAGGAGGGCAAAGCTACCTGTAGGTTCTTAATCCTTTGCCATAGTTCACACTGTGGGCTGACCACCCAAGAAACACTCTTCCTTTTTTCTATTCTGGGAGCTATTCTCTTCCTTGGGCTTCAGGAAAAGCCAGCCCCATCTCCAGCTGGGAGTGTGGCAGTAGTACTGATTGAACTAAGAGAGAAGGTCTCAAAACTGACCTTGCATCAGAATCACCTGGAAAGCTAGTTAAAATATGGATTTGTGGGCCCCCTCATAGAGTTTCTGACACAGTGGTTAGACGGGACCTGAGAATGTGCATTCTAACAAGTCCTCAAGGGACAGTCATGCTGCTTGTCTAAGCCAATCAGCACAGAGCATTCCCACAGCCTCATGCTATTGGTCCAGGGAAGGCCACAGGACCCTCAGCTCCTACACACCAGAGGGAAGGACTGGTGGGCACTGTGGATGGGGACTCAGCTAGTTTGTCTCCTTCCCTGCTCCTGGGCAGGAACAGGGAAGCATGAAGTCCCACTGACCCCCAAAACCACCTCATAATGATGAGGAGACTGATCAGATGGCTGGGGACAGGAGAAGAACCTGGGTCTGATAAAACTGTTAATCTGCTAATAGGGTAAGACTCCGGTTCTCTGAGACAATAAACGCCATTGTTTACTTGGCAGCCAAAAGCATCCCAATTAACATGCTCCATAATCCAGAAAGACCTTTGAACTGAGCATCCCTATTTCCTTATAGGACCCTGTTCCCCAGAATCTACCACCTGCCTATGCTTCCTTCACATTCCCAGAATTCGCATACCTAGGACATCTTTGAAAATTCAAATTAATGGTTAGCGAATACAGGCAGTCCCTGAGTTACAAACATCCAACTGACATCTGACTCCCATTTATGAATGGAGGCTATTACAGGTAATAGGTAAATGTATCTGTTCCAACTTACATACAAATTCAACTTAAGAACAAACCTATAGAACCCATCGTGTTCATAACTTGGGGACTGCCTACATGCCATTTAAAAATGTCAGCAATAAGGGAGAGAAAGGCATTCCACAGCTTAGAGTGAATTAATTTTATCAGACAGCTTCCATGGCAGCAGCTGATACCAGCTGTGTGCGGGCTATGGGGGTGGGGTAGGAAGAGGGTAGGGAAATTTCCAGAGACCTCAGAATCCTACCTGGCAAGGCGCAAAGCAAGAGGAGCACTGTAGGAACCTACCAGCTGTCTGAGAGAAAGGGCTCTGGGAGGGTCCCAGGAAGGGAACAGGGAAGGAGTGAACACTTTCCTCCTCCAGAGAACACCCATCTGTCTTCCTGACCCTAGTCCAAAAAATGAACACCTCATCTTTATCACTATAGCATAAGCTCCCCACTGCACTCAACATACACATACATTTGCCTTCATGCTTCTGTGGCTCTCGCTAGGTAAAGATCACCGAACAGACTCCATATTAAAAGGCCCACAGTCTCACACTTACCCCAGGTTGGGGCTGTGTGCAAACACCAGAGGTCAGCTGGGCTGGCAGGCAGGCACCGGCCCAGTAGCCTGATAGGGCACGATGAAGGTGTATGCTAAGACTAAAAGAGGAGACACGCATGCCACCCCAGGGCCCCAGCTTCCCCGTCCCCAATCAGGTTATGACGAAGAGATTAAACCCACAGAGAAAAGGCTGATCTCATTGGAGGTCCTGCTGACCACACATGCTCTGTATATGAACTCATCATAACAGTTCCTATTCCTGTGCTAGGCGCCTCTCCAAGCACTTGACCTGTGTTAATTCATTTAATCCCCCAATGAGCCTCTGGAACAGCCCCCAGCAACTTCTGGGGCTGTGACCATTATCCGCACAGTTTTGTGGATGAGAAACTGAGGCACAGAAATATTAAGCTACTTGCCCAAAGTCACACAGCTAGTTGGAAGCTCACAGTAGTTATAGAAACAAAGTGAATGCTTTTGAAAGCAGTATATGACTAGCAAACAGAATTAAGTAAAAGAAGCTCCTGATTTATAAAACAAAATACTAAAAATAGAAATTGTCGAAATTGGGCAGTCCAGGTAATTAATTTTCACGCCTATCTTGATGCATAAAGGATTTATTTAAAAATGCTATGGAGGAAGTTATGTGATTTAATGGAAAAGGCACTAGATCCAGGCAGACCTGGGTTTAAACCCAGGTAGTTGATAGCCTTTTCCAGGTGGGTGCCCTAACCACTCCTCACCTCAGTAGCCCCCTCAACACTCCAGCTCACCTCCTGACGGTCCCTCAGTGAGGATGTCTAGGGAGACCTGACCCAGGCCTGGCATGCTCAGAAAAGTTACGTTCCTTCTCCTTTAGAATAAAAAACTGTGTCAGGCCATGCACAGTAATCCTAGCATTTTGGAAGGCTGAGAAGGGAAAACTGGTTGAGCCCAAGAATTTAAGACCAACCTGAGCAAGAATGAGACTCTGTCTCTACTAAAAATAGAAAAATTAGCTGATAGTGGGTGCCTGTATGCCTGTAATCCCAGCTACTCAGAAGGTTGAAGCAGGATGATCACTTGAGCCCAGTAGTTGAGCTAGGCTGATATCACAACACTCTAGCCTGGGGCAACAGAGTGAGACTCTGTCTCAAAAAAAAAAAAAAAAAAAGTGTCACACTTAAAGGGGCATTGTAAGGCTGTTCCTTTAAGCTTAAAAGTTGCTCCTTGGTTTTTAATATCATTCTCCACTAAAAGGAACCAGGACTCTATGGGGAAATGGTTGATTCCTAGGCTGGGGCAAGGAAAGTACTAGCTACGTCTTGAAAATTTTGTTCTAGAAAGAAAAGAAGTCCTCAAAGAATGGTAGGCACATGTCAAAAGGACATAAGAGCCAGCTAGAAGGGTCTACTGGTGGTGAAATCTGGGACAATTTGAGCAAAAAAAAAGTGAATAATGAGTGTAATAGACCATAACCTATTGAAGAAAGCAAATAATTCATGACTCCAAAGACATAAAGCAAAAAATAAAGTTCTCCCTTTCAGTAAAATTCCAACTAATAAATGTAGAAGGAAATATGGAATTAGAAAATCACCACCTGTCAACACATAATAATTGACGCCGGTAAGAAGCACATCAGTGGATGCTAAAACTAGTGGGTGAAATTATGAGGAGCAACAGCATATATTTACATAGTCTCAAGTTCTCGTCTTATGAGATACATATAATTATAAAGGGAAACATAGTAACTTCTCAATGAGACACACACCACCTTTGGGAGTGATCATAGTTAGCAGGGACAGTGAATGGATACTCAAAGCATGTGCTTCCTGAAGGGACAGGCTAAGACTGCAGCAGCAACACTATGCTGCTCCCACCAGATGAGCATAAAATGAATCTAAGCATGAGGAAGCCCAAATTTAGGGACATTATCTAAAAAAGTCAGTAGTCTTCAAATTTGTTAATGCTATGAAATACAAAGAAAGTCTTGGGAACTGTTCCAGATTAAAGGAGACTGCAGAGTCAGAACATCTTAACGCCAAATGAACGATCTAGGATTTTACATTGCCAATAATAAAGGACATTATTGAGGCAATTGGCAAGATCTGAGTAAGACCTATACACTAAATAATAGCAATGTATCAACATTAATTTCCTGATTTTTTAATAATTGTGCTGTTGTTGTATAAGAGAATGTACTTATTTTTTAGGAAACACACAGTGAAGTATTCAGGAATAAAGGGGCATCAAGTCTACAACTTACTATTAAATAATTCAGAAAAAAAGCAATCATATACATAGATATGAGAGATGGTTAAAGCAGTATAGCAAAATGTCAGTATTTGAAGAATCTGGATAAAGGGTACCTGAGAATTCCTTGACTTATTCTTGCAACTTTTCTGTGAGTCTGAAATCACATCAAAATACCCCCCCCCCAAAAAAAAAAAAATCAAAGGGAGCAAGGAGTGTATGTTAACAGAAACACAGGTAAATTCTGCAGGATTAGGTTTCTGATGGCATTTTCCTTAACAACACAGAAAGACAAAATGAAGAACAGTCTGCTGAGGTGTTAGTATTGGTCTACCCAAAATATGCTCTCCTCACAGAGCTTCTATTCCAGGACATTAAAGAAAAAAAAAAAAAAAAAAAAAAAAAGCTGTTTTGATTTCTCGAGACTAGCTCATTAATCAAGTTCTACAAAAGAAGCACTAACATAATCAACTCTTCTTCACTGAAGACTTGTGCTATTTTTTTCTCAGTGAAAGTCAAAGCCTCCTGACACTATGAGTAGTTGACCAATGCCATGGGAACTTTCCTGGAATAAATAAGCTAAAAAGGAGTTTTTCACTAAAATACAAAAACAGGATGAAACAGTCTTGCTCAAAAGTCTTCCCCTCCACTCTGCCTGACTGAATTCTTGAGACATTAAGCCTTGGGGTGGGGATCAGGAATCTATTGATCCTACGGTGCCTTTTGAGTCCATCTGTATGTACAGGCACAGTTACAGAAACACTGGCTGAGAATACACCTAGGCAGGCACTGGCTAAAGGGACTTGCTGGGCCAGTAGTCTGTAACACACATCCCATCTCTCCGGTGATCTCTAGTTTACAGAAAGCTCTCACATGTATTATTTTATCTCATCCTTTCTTTAAAGTGCTTTAAAAAAAAACCTAATATTTATCTCAATAGCTATACTACAAAATGTCCTATTTCCAAAACAATGAGATAAAAAATAACGTCTATCTTTGGCTCCGAGTCTAGCTGGGAAACAAGACTTACCTGAGCAGATAAACATTCTAAGACAGCATATGCCAAATAAAAAGTAGCTATATAAGTGTAGTGGCCAGGTAAGTGCAACTGATCCTATCAAGGAGCTTAGAGGAAATACAGTGCTCCTTTCTCTTTGAATCTGTCCAGCATCCATTCCTTTAAACTCTGTCTTCAAGCCAAATCATCCTAGTAACTTTGGCTTCAAAGACATGTTTATAAGACATCACAGGAATGAGGTCTTGGGAAGCTCCATTCGCATGCAACGCTACCCTTGGGACAGCATCGTGGTCTCCTGACAATACTTCCCCAACAGGAAAACCATACTGACCTTCTAACACGAGCCCCATCATTCATCTTTCTTCAAAGAAAACAGTGAATTAAATCTTCTAGGAAGTAAACACTTCAGCAAACAACCCCTAAAACAAAGGTCCCGGCCTAAATCCAAAAATAGAATTCCTGTTTAAAAAAGCCTGTTTTCAACCAAAGAAAATTTAGGCTTAATTCTAGGATAACCTACAGCTACTCTATATGCATTGACCAATTCCAACAGCATTTAGACTCCAAAACAAACTCAGCAAAGGAGGTTCTGTTCTTGCCTTTTAGAGAGGAGAACATTGAGAGCCACAGTTGGCAAGCAATAGAACCAGGATTTACACCAAGGTCAACCTGCTCTATCCCCAACCCAACTGGGTTCCTCGGTCCACAAAACCCACTGTGAACAGATGAGCCAGGCAGAATTTCCCTGCAACATCCAAACTGCCACCCCACCCAACACTCCCTTGGTCTATGCCCTAAGCGGCAAGTGACAAATCAAATTCTACTCTTAGGCAGGCTCCTAACACAAAACACATTCAGTGGCAAAGCAAAAATGACAAGAGGAGCTTTACAACTAACCGCCTATACTTCTTTCTTATGCAGAGGAAGATCTGTCATTATGGATGAACTCCAGCGAGGAAGAACATATCATTATGTAATGTCAGAGGGCAGTCGACAAGAGAGAGGGAAGCCAGCCCATCAACGCTCCCTTCCTTCGCCCACAAAGACATAAATTTACCTTTGACATTTTGAGTGTCTCGATCTTCTACGGCCTACCATTCATGGACTGGCTTTTTAAGACACAGCCACAGACCCTGCAAATTTCTCAGGCCTCAATTAACTGACTAGCAAAGACATAGAGAATATAAAAAGCAAAGATGCGAGGCATGTTGTCTGAAGCTATAGGCCGGCAGAAAGGGAAGGGTTTTGAGGATGGAGTCCAGATTTCCTACACTGAGATGCATGTTCACTTTTACTCGGTTATGTTTACACCCAAAACACTGCAAGGCCTTCAGCCTCAGGAGTCACTAGATCCAGCCCAGGAGACTCACCAGGCAGGCGCCGATACCTGGGCTTGGAGCGCCGCGTCCCACATCCCGGGGGTCCCTGCCGCCCACGCTCGGTACCTGCCCCCAGCCGGGCGCGGCCGGGTCTTCATCCGGCTGAGGGTCAGCCAGGCTTGGATTATTCTTAAAAGACGCCACCGCAGGTGAACCGCTAGGCTGTGCGATTTCCATGACAACCACCGGCGCCGTCCGGGTCCGGCCCAGCGGGCACCGGACTCACCCTGGGCGCCCGCAGCCCATCCCCGCCCCCGGGTCCCTGCAGCTGCCGCGTCGCCCCCAGCCCGGTGCACCTACCTGGCGCGCCCCAGCCCGCGGCGCCCGCCGCCCAGCTGCCCTGCAGTCTTCCGTCCCGCCCGGTCGCGCGCCCCAGCCCCGCAGCAGAGCACCGCCGCCCGATCGTGAAGTCGAGAGCTGCGAGTCCGGCTTCGGGTGCTAGTCCTCCTGCCCCGGCCCGCGGCGTCCGCACTGACAGCTAACACAGCACCCGCGCGGCCGCCCGAACCCAGACGCCGCCGCCGCCGCCAGCGCTCCGGACACCGCGCGCAGCCACGCCCCGGCCGCGGCCCCGCCCCCTGGCCGCGCATGCGCGCCGCGCGGGCCCGGGCCAAGCCTGCGCCCCGCCCCCAAGCAAGATCCGCCTCCTTAGGCGCCGAGCCGGTTGACCCCGCTGCGCTCTTCTCCTGAGTTCCCTCAAGATCCTCCTCTCCCCTGCCACTGCGTCATCTGCAAGGAGTTCTTGGAGTTCTAGACTTAACCGAGCAATGACATTTCACCTTCATATACACTGAGAGTTCTGCGGCCTTGGCACATCCCCAAGGAGGAAGATTCCGTAGAAGAGCCGCCGCCAGGCCATTCGCCCTCACGGTGAGCGCACCTCCCCCAGTGCAGGTGTGCTCACTTCTTAGAAGATAATTAGGAAACTGAACATTTTAACCAGAAACAAGCAAAGAGTTGAAATTACAATACTTGGAAAATACAGATTTGCAAATAGAAGAGAGACTGCTAACCTCTGAGTGTCTATCCTTCCAGACTTGTTCTGGCATATGTACATAAATGGCATTAATAGACTCAACAAATACAAGTTCCTTACATTGCTCCTAAGAAATTCTTTTTTTTTTTATTCATAGAGAAAAAGAAAATAGGGAAGTGAGAAGTTTTGTAAGAAAATTTACTCTTTAATTTGACTTTAAAACTTAACATTTCTGCTTGAGGAAGGGTTAAGTATGGGACTGAACATAAACATTCACCTTATCTATGGGTCTTTACATTTTATCAGGGAAAAAAATCTTTCTCCTTAAAAATTCGTAAATGAAAACTGTATAATTCTGGTTTTAATAAGCCAGAATACTTCTCAGAGTTCACACCCTGAAGTTTAAAAAACAAGTATTTATACAAGTGATTTGCTTTAAAAAGAAAAGGGAGTAATCTGTTAGAAATTAAAATTAAACAAGAATTCTCTAAACTCATTTAGAATGAAATCTGATCCTCCCCATTTCATCAAAAGCTAAATGCAGACAATAGTCTAGAATAAAAATAAACATATAAAATTATTTAAAAAAAATTTTTTTTAAACAGTCTCACTATGTCACCCTCGGTAGAGTGCTTGGTGTCACAGCTCACAGCAACCTCCAACTCTTGGGCTTAAGCATTCTCTTGCCTCAGCCTCCCAAGTAGCTGGGACTACAAGTGCCCACCACAACATGGAACTATTTTTTGTTGATTGAACACAAGCAATCACTTGCCAGTTTTCCACTGTTTTTGTCCTCCTCTTGGGGTCCAGAAGTCCCTTGCTGACTCCCTGTATCCTCCAAGGGATGATTATAGGCAGATCCCACCAGCCAGAGATACCTGGAGAATTATCTCCCCAGACTCACCATGCCCAGTTGCAGGGAAGCTGTTACTCAGCCGCCATCTTTAATCTCCCCTCCCAAATCAGATCTCTTAAAGGGAAAAAAACTTAGGAATAATTTAAGGAAAAAGTCCAAATCTTGTCCACTGAAAATACAAAATATTATTGAAAGAAATTAAAGAAGACTTCAATAGATAGAAAGACATCCTATGTTAATGAATGAGAAGCTTGTGTATTTTTAAGATGGCAATATTCCCTCAACTTGATTAAAATTTGAAGAAATCCCTATTAAAATCCCAGTTGGCTTCTTTGCAGAAATTGAAAAGCTGATCTAAAATTTATATAGAAATTAAAGGGACCCAGAATAGCCAATATAATCTTGACAAGGAATACAGTTGGAGAACTTATCCTTCCCAATTTCTAAGCTACAATAGTCAAGACAGTGCGTCACTGACATAAGGATAGAAATGACAATCACCAAAATAGAACTGAGTGTCCAGGAATGAGCCCTCACACCTACAGTCAATTAATCTTTGCTGGGGATGAAAAGATTCAATGGGGTAAAAACTAATTGATATATGTATATATATTTTTATTTTATTTTATTATTATTATTATTTTTTTTTGAGACAGAGCCTCACCCTATCGCCCTGGGTAGAGTGCTGTGACATCACAGCTCACAGCAACTTCAAACTCCTGGGCTTAAGCAATTCTCTTGGCTCAGCCTCCCGAGTAGCTGGGACTACAGACCTCCGCCACAAAACCTGGCTATCTTTTGGTTGTAGTTGCCATTGTTTGGCAGACCCGGGCCGGATTTGAACCCACCAGCTCTGGTGTATGTGGCAGGCGCCTTAGCCACTTAAACTACAGGCAGCACCACTAATTGATATCTTACAAGCATATTGGGCATTTATAAATCTTCTTTAGAGAAATAGCTATTAAGATCCTTCACTCATTTTTATTCTCTTTGTTTTCTTAAATTTGTTTTTCTTGAAACAGAGTCTTGCCCTGGGTAAAGTGTAGTGGCATCATAATAGTTCACAGCAGCCTCAAACTCCTGGACTCAAACACTCCTCCTGCCTCAGGCTCCAAAATAACTGGAACTACAGGCACACAAGTACACCATGGCACACAGCTAGTTTTTTCTGTTTTAGTAGCGATGGGTCTCACTCTTGCTGAGGCTGGTCTCAAACTTCCTAAGCTCAAGTAATCCTCCTGTCTCAGCCTCCCAAAATGCTGAGATTACTGGTACGAACCACCACGCCCAGGCCCTTTGTCATTTTTATTTTTTAATTTTTTTTAATCTCATGCTTTATTTATTTATTTATTTATTTGCAGTTTTTTGGCCAGGGCCAGGTTTGAACCCACCACTTCTGGCATATGGGGCTGGTGCCCTATTCCTTGAGCCACAGGTGCCCCCCTCTTTGCCATTCTTAAATCAGACTATTTATATCACTAAGTTATAAGTATTCTTTAGAAATCTTTGGTACAAGTCCCTTCTTAGGTGTATGATTTGCATTTCGCCCCCATTCTATGGAGTGCATTTTTTATGTTCTTGATAGTTCCCTTTGAAGAACAAAAGTTTTTAATTTTTTTTTTTTGATACAGAGCTTCAAGCTGTCTCCCTGGGTAGAGTGCCGTGGCATCACAGCTCACAGCAACCTCAAACTCCTGGGCTCAAGCGATTCTCCTGCCTCCCAAGTAGCTGGGACTACAGGCACCCACCACAATGCCTGGCTATTTTTTGGTTGCAGCCGTCATTGTTGTTTGGCAGGCCTAGGCTGGATTCGAACCCGCCAGCTCAGGTGTAAGTGGCTGGCACCTTAGCCACTTGAGCCACAGGCACCGAGCCAAAAGTTTTTAATTTTGATAATGGTTAGCTTATCTATTTTTTCTTTTGTTGGTTCCACTTTTGGTGTCATAGCCAAAAAATTGTCCAATCTTAAGTCATAAAGATTTGTGTCAGTCTTGTCTCCTAAGAGTTATATAGTTTTAACTCTGACTTGAGGTATTTGATCCATTTTGAGCTAATTTTTGTATAAGCTTGAGATAAGGGTACAACTTCATTCCTTTTTCTTCTATTAATACATAGCCAGCTGCACCATCAGTATTTGTTTAGCATACTATCCTTTCCTCTATTGAATTGCCTTGGCACTCTTGCCAAAAATTAAGGGTGAATGTGAAGATTTATTTCTAAACTTCCAATTCTATTCTATTGAGCTATATATCTTTTTTTTTTTTTTTTTTTTTTTTTTTTTTGAGACAGAGTGCCTGGGGCAACAGAGTGCTATAGAGTCATAGCTCACAGCAACTTCAAGCTATCCTTCTACCTCCGCCTCCTGGGTAGCTGGAATTACAGGTGCCCGCCACAATGCCCAGCTAATTTTTCTATTTTTAGTGAGGCAAGTCTCACTCTTGCTCAGGCTTATCTTGAACTCCTGAGCTCAAGCAATCTGCCCATCATGGCCTACCTGAGTGCTATGATGATAGGCATTAGCCACTGCAGCTTCCAGATGAAGTTTAGGAACAACTTAATTTCTGCAAAGAAGCCATGTAGAATTTTGTTAGGAAAAGTGTCGAATCTGTAAGGAAATCCTAAGAATAATGTCTTTTTTTTTTATTATTATTGAATCATAGCTGTGTATGAATACTGTCATCTTAAAAATATTATCTTCTTAATTCATGAACACATATGTCTTTCCATTTACTTAGGTTTTCTTAAAAAATTATTTCAACAATATCTTCTAGTTTTTAGAGTGTTTTTTTCACTTTTTTGTTAAATTTATCTTATTTTCCTTTTCTTGATGCTTTGTAAATGAAAGTTTTTTAACTTCATTTTTTATTTGCTCATTCCTTCTCTATAGAAATACAGTAGATTTTTGTATCCTACAACATTGTTAAACTCATTTATTAGTTTGCAAAGCTTTTTTTTTTTTTTTTAATTGAGACAGAGTATCTCTTTGTCACCCTCAGTAGAGTGCTGTCACATCATAACTCACAGCAACCTCCAACTCTTGGGCTCAAGCGATTTTCTTGCCTCAGCCTCCCTAGTAGCTGGGACTACAGGCACCCACCACAACTCCCAGCTATTTGTTGTTGTTGTTGTTGTTGTTTGTTTGTTTAGCAGGCCTGGGCCAGGTTCCAACCCATCAGCTCCGGAGCATGTGGCTGGCGCCCTAATCACTGAGTTACGGGCGCCCAGCCAGTTTGCAAAGCTTTTAACTGGTTTTCTTAGAGTTTTCTATATACAAAGCCATAATATTGCAGCAAGAGACTCACTCTTTCTGTTATAGATCCCTTTTATTCATGTGTTCCTTTCCTAATTGTACTGGTGAGAACCTCCAATACCATGTTGAATAGAAGTGGTGAGAATGGTCATATTTTCTTGTTTCAAATCTTAATATGAAAGCCTTTATTTTTTCACTGTTATGTAGAATGTTATAGATTTTTCATAGATGCCCTTTATTAGGTTAAGGAAGATCCCCCAATATTAGTTTTTTAGTGTTTTTATCATCAAAAGGTGTTGAGTTTTGTCAACACCTTTCACTCTTTTATTCTGTTGGTACAGTGTGTTGCACTGATTTTCTGATGTAAAATTAATTTATATTCTAAGACAAAAACCACTCGGTTATGGTTTATAATCCTTTTTATATATTGCTAGGCTTGATCTGCAAGTATTAAATATTATGTTAAGGATTTTTGCATCTATGTGCATAAGAGATATTGGTATGCAAATTTTTCTTGTTATGTCCTTGTTTGGTTGGTTATGATATCATGGTAATATGGGCCTCATAGAATAGGCTGAGATGTATTCTTTTCTATTTTGAGAATAATCTGTAGGAAAGTGTATTAATTCATCTTTAAATGTTGGTAGAATTCACCAGCAAAGTCATCATGCCTTGACCTTTCCTAGTAGGTAGTATTTATTTTATTTTTTACTTTTAAGTACACATTGTTTATTACTTACAGTCAACAGGAAAGAAATATCTCTTCCCATGTAAGACGCATTTCAGAAGTCAACAATCTGATACTAAGTTCAGGTTTTGACAGCTTATGGCATCATTATTGTTTTTGTGTTTGTTGTTTGCAGCTTGGCGGGGGCCAGGTTTGAACCTGCCACCCTCAGTATATGGGACTGGTGCCCTACTCACTGAGCCACAGGCACCGCCCATCATTATCATTTTGTTCAATGAATCTGATGATTTCTTTCTTTATCTCAGCTATCATTTGACAAAAGGTTGTTTAATTTCCATAACTTTATGTGGGGATGTTTGTTTCTGTTAGAATTGAGTTCTACTTTTATTCCATTATGGTCTGTGAAGATATGAGGTATAATTTCTAGTCTTTTAAGTTTGTTGAGGTTTGCTTTGTGTCCTACGATATGACCAATCTTGGAGAATGTTCCATGAGCTGATGAGAAGAATGTATATTTAGTGGTAATGAGTGAAATGTTCTGTATATGTCCATTAAGCCCATTCAATGTAGAGTTATATTTATGTCCATCATTTCTTTGATTAGTGTCTGCTTGGAAGATCTGTCCAGTTCTGTCAGTGGAGTGTTGAAGTCCCCAATGATTATGGTGTTGTTGGATATCATATTGTTCAAGACAAGTACAATTTATTTTATAAAGCTGGGGGCATTAATGTTGGGTGCATAAACATTCAGCATTGAAATGTCCTCTTATATTGTTCCCCTGATCAGTTTATAGTATCATCATGGTCTTTCATACTTTTGGAGCTTTAAAGATAATACTATCTGTTAAAAGGATTGTGGTTCCAGCTTTCTTTGGGTTTCTATTTGTCCGAAATATTGGTTGTTTTCCAACCCTTCACCCTGAATTGTGATTGTCCTTGGGAGTGAGATGTGTTTCCTAAAAATATCATATACTTGGCTTGTGCTTTTTTATTCAATTGATCAGCCTGTGCCTCTTCAGTGCAGGAATACAAGCAGTTCACATTTATTCGAGTTCTGTTCATCTTGTTGTGGGAAGTCTGTTGCTTAGTTTTATCACTTGGGCCATTGTTGAGACTAGGCTTTGTCTTTTAGTTTCTGAGTGTCTTTACTTTGCTGATGGTCCATTGTGATGATCTGTATATAATACAGGTCTGAGTACTTCCTTCAGAGCTGGTCTTATAGTGGCAATTTTCTTTGAAGTTTGCCAGTAAAGGATTTTATTTCTCCATCAAGTATGAAACTTAGTTTAACAGGATACAGAGTCCTAGGCTGCAACTTTTGTTTGAGAAGATTGAAGGCACGTGACCACGCTCTTCTGGCTTGTAAAATTTCTACTAAGAAGTCTGCCTAAGAAGTCTCACCCTAATGTTTTTGCCCTTGTAGGTCAGCTGTTGCTTACACCTGGCTCTTGCAAAATTTTCTCTTTCATTTTAACTTTGGTCAAGTTAATTACAATGTACCTAGGAGATGCTTTGTTTGAGTTGAATAGTCAATCTAGTATCTGTAATATAGTTCAATAGTCATCTAGTATCTGTATATCTGGGTCTCTGGCAATGCTTAGGAAATTTTCCACTACAATGTCTTCAACTAGAGTTTTCATGCTTTGGTGACTCTCTTCTCCTTTAGTCAAGACCTATGACTCATATGTTTGTACGCATCCTGTAGTCCCACATCTCTCGAAGACAGTGGTTCTTAAACTTCCTAATGCCGCATCCCTTTAATACAGTTCCTGTGGGTTGTGACCCACAGGTTGAGAACTGCTGCTCTAAGAGATCATGCTACTTTTGCTCTCTTCTCTTCTGCTTCTTCAAATGATTGACTTAGTTCAAAGTCTTGTCTTTGACTTCTGAGATTCTTTCTTCTCCATGGTCTAGTTGGTTGTGGAAACTCCCTGAATGACTCTTTCAATACTTTAAGCTCTTTTAAATCTTTCCTAATTATGTCTAGATCCGTGGTGACTTTGTCTTTAATTTCATTGATTTTTTAAGACACCTTTTGGACTTCTTTCTTCATTTTCTCTTCAGTTCTTTTCATCTTATTTGCCATTCAAATTCTGAATTCCTTTCTGTCATTTCAACAATTTCTTTATGGATGATATTTTCAGCTGTAAGTCCATTGTAGTCACTTGGTGGGGTGAGGGGATGTTGCTCTGCTCTGAATTTTTATGTTGTCAGGGTTCTTTTGTTGATTCCTCCCCATGTATGTTTTCTATTTATTTATTTTTAACTTTAAGGTAGAAGATGTGGGTGTTCCTGGTTATAATTGGGAGATATTCTGGTTGGGCTTGATTAGCCACCTTACAGGAGGCAGTTATGGCCTGGAAGGCAGAGCCTGGGCCAACCAAGTGGCACACCTGTCTGCTGGCTGTAGTGCTGTTGAACAGGCTATAGGCCAGTGGTTCTCAACCTGTGGGTTGCGACCCACAGGAACTGTATTAAAGGGCCACGGCATTAGGAAGGTTGAGAACCACTGCTCTAGGCCTATTTGGATGCCCAGTCAGGCGGGATGGTGTTGGTACTGGTTGCACTGAAATGCAGAGCTCTCCATGCGCCTTCTAGGACTTGCCAAAACAAAGTGGTAACTCCTTGTTCCACCAACTGCTTGGTGGGTTTTAGGGCTGCTTGGCTGCCAGATCCAGTGGGCTGGTATCAGATTCATAGGCCCTGGGGGTGGGGCTTGCCACATCTATTCCAGGACCTGCTGATATGAAATGGCAACTTGGTGTACTGTGACCTGCTTGGTAGATTGTAGGGCCATTTGAATGACTAATCTAGCGGGGGTTGATTTCAATTTTAGAGGCCATGGGATGTGAGTCTCACCCCACCAGTTCCAGAACCTGCCAAAGTAAAGCAGCCACTTGCTGCACAGCTGGTCCCCTCAGCAGGGATTCAGGACCACTTGGATATTAAAACAACGAGACTGATATCAATTTCAAGGGCCCCCAGAAGTGGAGCTCACCTTCACTACTAACCATTTAAATGAGCCACAGCTTTCTCCTGCTCATAGCCTGCCAAAGCTGTCTTTCAGGGCTTCACAGAGCAGGGACCTCTGAAGACTAGCCTTCTTTCCTCTAACCTGAGAGGAGAAGAGCTGGGGGCAGGGCTTCCAGGTGAAGCTCCTAGGCTAGGGGCAGTGTGCTGAACTGTCCCAGAGGGTGGGGTCAGAACCAGACAGGTGAGAGCCAGGCACAGCAAAAGCCTCAGCTTGGACAATAAAAGATTTAAAAGGCTGCAGTTTCCTCCTGCAACTGGGTAAGGGGAATCCTCACATCAAGGTCTGCCTCTCAGGGTTTCCCAGAGTGAGATCACCGGCAGCTCAGCCTACTTTCCTCCAAGTTAGAAGAGGTGGGGCTGGAGGCAGGGCTTCCAGGTAAAGCCCCGAGGTGGGGGGCAGCATGTAGAAGTCACCCATAGAGTGGGGTCAAATTCAGCCAAATGGGAGGCAGCCTTCGCAGAGCACCAGGCTCACCAATATCAGTATAACTGAGCCTGTTTTCTATTGCAGTAGGGAAAAGAGTGTTCCCAGTTCACGCCTGCCAATGCTGCTAATCAGGGCTACTTGTAGGGCCGGGACCCCCTGAATTCCTGCCAGATGTGGTGGGGAGGCAAAGCTCTCTTCACCACTCCTGTGCCCTGCCCACTTCACAACCAGTCATTCCCCACAGATGCTGGTGAGAGAGAAGGTAACCTTCACAATGTTTGCTTAAGCATTTGCTATGGAGAAGGGGCGGAGTCTAGACTCCCTTCACTGCTCCAGCACCTGGAGGGGCAGCCCAGCCAGGCTGCCTGAGCCAGACTAGTGTTCCTGCCACACACCAGTGCAGAGGGAAGCAGGCCTCAGCAAGGGGTTCTCTGTCCCATTGCTGAAGAACCAGGGTGGGGGGTGCAATGGGCTGTGGCTACAAGCCAGCTGGAACCAGAATTGCTCCCTATTCTGATGGCAAGAGGGAGATTAAGAGGAGGAAATGCCAAGGTGCAGGAATGCTTGATCTCTGGTCCCTGTTGGCACTCTCCCATGGTCTGAGAGTTTCCCATGGCTTGCTACTGGCAGAAAGTGCCTGGGTGGAAGGAGGGGTCCCCCTTATAGACTTCTACTTGGCTCTGAGCTCCTTCAGATCTCATCTGCTCTGTGGCTGTCCTCTCTTCTTTTTCTTCCTTTTTCTTGTCTTTGTAGTTCTTCTTTGTGGGATCACTGAATGCCTCTGTTATCTCTACCTGCAGTCTACACCCTAATTTCAATTGCTCTGAGTTCACTTCAGTCTAACCTTCCTCCTTCTAGCTGGGACAGTCCAACCAGAGCCACCTCTAGCCAGCCATCTTGCCCCTCTCTCCTGTTTAAATTGCTAGTTCAATGTTTTTACTTACGATAGATGTACTCAGCTTTTCTATTTATTTTTGAGTCAGTTTTGGTAGTTTACATCATTCTAGAGATATGTTCATTTCATTTAGGCTGTCTAATTTGTTACCACATATTCATTCATAATATTTTCTTATATTCCTTTTTAGTTGTCTAAGGTTGGTAGTAATAGACACTCTTTCATTCCTTATTTTATTTTATTTTATCTTATTTTTTGAGAGAGAGTCTTACTTCATTGCCCTCAGTAGAGTGCCATGGTGTCATAGCTCACAGCAACCTCATACTTGCTCCTGAGCTCAAGCAGTCCTCTTGCTTCAGCCTCCCAAGTAGCTGGGACTACAGGCATCTGCCACAACACTGAGTTGGTTTTTTTTTTTTTTTCAGAAATGGGGTCTGGCTCTTGCTCAGGCTGGTCTTGGACTCCTGAGCTTAGGGCAATCCACCCACTTCAGCCTCCCAGAATGCTAGGATTACCAGTATGAGCCACTGAGTGTGGCCTATTATTTTAGTATTATAATTTGAGTCTTAACTCTTTTTTCTTCATCATTCTAGCTGAAGCTTTGTCAATTTCATCCATCATTTCAAAGAAGCAAATTTTAGTTTCATTTTTGTTGATAATTTTCTTTTGTTATTCTATAATCTATTTCATTAATTTCTGCTCTAATACTTAATCCCTTCCTTCTGCTTGCTTTGAGTTTTTGCTTTTTTAATTCAATTTGGAAAATGGAAGTTTAGATTGTTGATTTGACATGTTTTTTCTTCTTCTCATCATAGGCATTTATAGACATAAATTTCTAAGTACTGCATTAGCTAAATCTCATGTTTTTATATAGCGTGTATCCATCTTCATTCATCTCAAATATTTTATAATTTCCCCTCTGAGTTTTTCAATGACTCATTGGTTATTTAAGAATTTGTCTTAAAATCTTTGTTTGTGAATGTCTCGGTTTCTTTCTGTTATTAAATATTATCTAGTGTTTTTATGCTTTCAGCATAAAAAAATGGCTTTAAAAATTCTCGCAGAGGCTTGGTGCCTGTGGCTCAAGCGGCTAAGGCTCCAGCCACATACACCTGTGCTGGCGGATTCGAATCCAGCACGGGCCCACCAAACAACAATGACGGCTGCAACCAAAAAATAGCTGGGCATGGTGGCAGGTGCCTATAGTCCCAGCTACTTGGGAGGCAGAGGCAGGAGAATCACATGAGCCCAGGAGTTGGAGGTTGCTGTGAGCTGTGATGCCAAGGCACTCTACCTAGGGCGACAGCTTGAGGCTCTATCTCAAAAAAAATAAATAAATACAAATAAATAAATAAAATAAAAATTCTTGTAGAAAAGTTATGCTTGCATTAATTCTCTCAATTGTTGTTTTTGGGGAATGTTTTTATTTTATCTTTATTTATTTATTTATTTATTTTTTAGAGACAGAGTTTCACTTTGTCGCCCTTGGTAGAGTGCTGTGGTGTCACAGCTCACAGCAACCTCCGACTCATAGGCTTAGGCGATTCTGTCACCTCAGTCTCCTAAGTAGCTGGGACTACAGGCGCCTACCACAATGCCTGGCTAT